>JADLZL010003646.1:0-190459 GCA_015844335.1 Chrysopogon serrulatus | reverse complement strand
AGAAAGGACTCCACTCACTAATCATGAGGGGGTGGAAACATAGGAATGTCCATGACCGTGGATACGGCTATACGTATAGATCAATCAACTACTGCGGTGTGTACACCTAGAACCCGCAAGATCACCATCATCGAGCGATGCCTCGTCTGAGGCGTCAAAACTGCTTGCTGCCACCCACCCTACCACTGCTCACAGGGCACCAGGAGATCCAAACCTCTGGCCGAGGCTGTGAGGCGTGGTACCGGGATCCCCTAAGGGTTCCACGTTGTCTCGAGGAGGGTGTGGAATCTCGGTACCGTACCTCCCTACACTATCGGCTATCAACCTAGTAGTAATGGCGGGGGGCCAGCTAGCCGTCAAGTCGTTTCCGCCCATCGGGGCAGTGGTGTGTCTGAAGGGGTCCTATGAACCGGTTCTCAAGACATACCAGTCCCCAGGGGTGACTAGACAGGGACATCTTCACCTTGGGGCCCGATGCCCCGTGGCCTCGACGGCACCTCCCGCTCGAGGATTCGTCCCCACAAAGACACTCCTCCTCGGAACCTTCTCACATCATGTACCCGCCACGGGTACTCTCACATAGGGAGTGCCCGGATCACACCCCCCCGGCAAGACTTGTCCCCCCCGACTGCGTCGTAGATCACGCCTAGTCGACACAACCCTTACAACACACCCAAGACACATGCCAAGATCTCTCTCAAGTTATCCCCGCCATCCGCTTTTATGGCACCATGTGCCTTAGCCACACAAGCATGTATAAGTAGAGTAAGTGTGTAGCAAGTATCATGAAGTAGGCGAACGTCTATCCTAGCGGCCCAGGTGTGCGGGGGGGGAAAGGTTACGTCAAGGTAATGGCTTATCAAGCAATCTACCATGCATCCTATCACAATTATTTGCATAAAAGTAAAGCACTAGCAGCTACATATTGTATGTCTAATAGGATTCTACGATGTTGGGTGGGGCCGTGGCACCTGTTTATAGCAATCCATGGTCATCCACATCCGTTGCTCTTCACACCTCCTCCTCCCAGCGGATCTCCGGTCTATCCATCGTCACCGCGATGCAACTACCTCGATATAGCGACAAACAAGGTAAAAAGAGCAATCAATCCTTAACCAAAATACAGTACTCTCAAAAGGAAATAAGATATAAAAGAAATTAGATAACTCCAATTAAACTCTAAAAGACTTAGCCCTCACGGAGAGTGTCCAATCCTCGGGCCCAAATGTATAGAAGTGGTTGTCTCATAAGCACAAGCCTAGATCACGACCATGGTATAGCCAAAGACTTCCTGGCCGATCGTGTCGACACATGCTTTAAAAAGAAGAGGTCTTGATCCTAACCTAACTTAACCAAACACCACGGTTGTGACCTTCCGATCGGGCGCCATGGAAATTGGCGGGGGACCGAGGGTCACAAGAAAGAGAGAGGAAGGGAATTAGGAATAGCGGGTTTGCCCTTGCGGCCTTTAACCCGTAAGTCACAACTACTATACAGAATTCGAGTAAGAATGATTAACACGAAATAGAGGAATTGTGACTTGTCCCGAGGCTCTTTGGCTTACCCGTCATGGTAGCGACAAGAGCAAAAGAGATTGGAACACGAGCAATGTAAGAGCGACTACAGATCCTCTCGACCCGCACAACACAACAACGTCGGGAGCCGAAAGAGAGTAGCACAACAATAGGAAAGAGAGGAGAGTTAGCTAGGCATGTCCATGCCGCGGCCTCGGTCACATCCTCGAGAGGATGGTTTTCCAATGGTCGATCGGGTCGACTCACACGGTCCGAGAACGAGACATAGACCATAGCTTCGCTAACTACAAGAGATAGTCTGGTCTTTGATCCAATCGTCATGGCTAAGACGGGATCGAACAGAACAGGCTAGCGGGGAAAAATAAAGGGTGGAAAAGAGAGGGGGCGGTGGTCTACTCCTTCCAATGCACATGCCACGGCAAAAGGCGAGGCATCGGAGAGGAGCGATGCACGAGAGGCCAAGGTGCCTAGACCACTTGTAGGGTACCTCAACCAAGGTGCACCAAATGCACTAAGATGTTCCTAGAGTCCCTCGCAGTGCGGTTGTCACCGTGAGAACTTGGGAATGTCATGGCATAATCTAGGTACAAACATACAAGGGCCTAAGCACAAAAGAGCCGAAAAGAGGGTAGACGGGATTCACCTCCCTTTGATCCACTCGCCATTGCGGTCGGTGGAAATCAAAGGAATGGAACATAAGGCAAATAAGAACAGACATAAATGAGCGAGAGAAGGGAACCCTTGGTCCCACGGCACTTCGATCCACATGACATGGTAATAGTCATCGATCGAAGAGGCCGAACAAGGGACTCGATCCACGCCTTAC
This sequence comes from Chrysopogon serrulatus, assembly GCA_015844335.1. Classification (NCBI taxonomy): domain Eukaryota; kingdom Viridiplantae; phylum Streptophyta; class Magnoliopsida; order Poales; family Poaceae; genus Chrysopogon; species Chrysopogon serrulatus. The sequence continues at coordinate 188,098 of JADLZL010003646.1, read as the reverse complement.
CAGGTTAGCAAGAATCGAAAGAGAGCAAAAAAAGAATGGTCCCACACTCTTCTCGACCTACCCGTCATGGAAAAGGACGGTGGTCAGAAGAAGAGACGAAAGTCTTGCATGGTTCCGTGATCCACGCCAACTCGTAGGGCACCACGACCTCCGTGCAACCAAAGTGGCAAAAGCTATTCCTCGGGTTTGTAGCGATGCGGTTGTCATCATGAGAACCGAGGAATGCTCCGGTCTAGGTGGTGCAAGCATACGAGGTGGTGCGGAAAATAGCACAAGAAAAGAAAGGATAGAAAAGAGGTGAAGCCCGATGGTCATGGCGATATGACTCGCGGCCATAAGCTTTACCTACACGAAGTTGGCTCTCATCGTATCACAACCGCCGCTTCCTATCTCATCTCCCACCGGACTAGGTCACAAAGGTCTCACCGGTGCGGGTAAGATCCGCATTGGTAACAAGTTCGAAAGTACATCATGACCACGCCCTAGGGTCGAAGGTTAGAAGGTAACATTCGGGGTACAACGAAGACAACTAAAGTGCAAGAGGGAATGAGTTACGCTCGGTGTTGCGTCACGGTGGGATAACCCACCTAATCGAACATCCGAGCGGTGGAACAATCCCTTAATCGGCTCGGGGCAGGCACGACAATGACACACAAACACACGAACCACATAAGACAACAATCACATGGAGAGCACATATCCATAACACGAGGGGAATAGACCGTGTGAAGGCACGGCACGAGCAGGCATGTATATTGATGGAGTGCGACATCGAGAGTATGAACGAAAAAAGACATGAGATTTGCCGACGCCGAGGTTGGCGCCGGCGGGTTTCAAGTTGGACCTTTGGCGGGGAAGAGCGAGGTCGGCAAGGGCTTCACGGAGCGATGCCGGAAGTGGCAGGAGGTCCACGGCCAGCCGGGCTTGGCCCTGGCCAGCTGTAGCCTGCTGTGGCTTGTCATAGCCACCTGTGGCCAGCTGTGGCCGGCTGCAGCCAGCTGAAACCGGCTCTGGCCAGCTCTGGCTGGCCGCGGCTGGCCAGGAGTGGCCGCAGCCTGGCCAGAGTAGGCTGTGGCTGGCCGGCGGGAAGCTGGATGCGGCTAGGGGATGGCCGTCAGAAGGCTACTTTAGCCGCAGCCTTCCCGCAAGGAGTAGGATCACAGCACGAAGGCCGGAGTCAATCGAGGAGTTCACGCCCGAAGCTTTTTGACCATAGGGAGGCTCACCGGCGATGAGGGAAGCTACGGCGAGTGGGCGGAACGCAGCAGGAGCGGGCGCATGGTGGCGACTTGGCGTGGAGGCTCGCGGTTCGGCGGGGCGTCGTGGTAGACGTGGTGCGTGACCGTGTCGCCAGAGCCGACGGTAGAGGGTGGTCGGGGCGTGCGGGGCGTGCCGCCGAAGCAGCGAATACCGGGGCCCTCACTACTGCCCTCACGGCCGTTGGGGGCCCCGGCAGGCGACGCCGGTGCCGGGCGTGGCGGAGCAGCTGCGGTCGCGGGCGGTGGCCTGGTAGGGCGGCCGGGACGTGTGGAGCGGCGGAGGCGCAGAAGCGTGGCGGTGGTTGCGGCTGCAACCGCCAAGGTGCGCTTGCCTGCTCGCCGCCGACGGCCGTGGGTCGCTGGCGCTGGGCCGAGAATGCCGGGTTGGCGGGCTCGCTGTACCATGCCGGGCACGACCGCCGGCGGGGCCGCAGAGGGGCGGCTGGCGGGCATGCCAGCTACTACTCGGCGCCGCCGCCGAGAGTGAGCGGAGTACCGCTGGCTCGGGCGCGGCGGTGTAATGGCGCCGACGGCGCAGCGGTGCTGCCGCATGACGCTGGTGGCGATGGCGAGCGCGGCAGTTCATCGCCGCACGCTGCGGGGCTCGCGCAGAGCAGCGGGGCGACCGTGGCGTGGCGATTGGGTTGGAGCTGCGCCGCGGCGCTTAGGGTGCGTAGAGGGTGAGCGCGGAGCTGTGAAGTGCTGGGCGGGCGTGTGCCGCAGAGAGAGAGGAGGGGGGAAGGACTCGTGGCGGTGGCTGCTAGAAGAAGAAGAGAGACGGCGGCTCGGTGGAAGAGGAAGCGGGGAGGGCGCGCGGCCGCCGGCTTTTATAGCGGGCGGCTCTAGGGCTTCCCCGAGGGGCCTGCTTCATCCTCGGCGTCCGTGACGCCGCGATGGGACACGCGGGCGCAAATCCCGCGGCCCGGCACGGACGACGGGGCGCAGCGGTGTCAAGGCCGGCAGGGCTGCCGCCTGCCCGGGAGCGCCCGCTTCCTAGGGTTTTCTGGGCAGGCGCGAATGGGCCCGGTGGGCCACGGTTCTTTTGCCCGCCTTGGGCCGCGGGAGGGAGCGGGAGGGGCTCAAGGGAGGCGGCGGAGGGGTCGTTGTGGTGTTGCTTTGGGCCCGAGAGTGAGGGAAAACCTTTCATATTTTTGTTCAAATGTATATGAGTAGAATACAAAATAGATTAACGAGAAAAATAAGAAGCAAATTTCATATGGACTTTTGAGAAGAAAAACAAGGAGGTTGAGAGATTCTTATAGAAAGGAGAAATGATTTGCGACTCAAGGGTCGATGTAGAGTTCAAAAAAGGGAATTGGGAGGATTTTTGCCCAAGAGGAAGAAAGAGGTTTTATCGTATTTTTGGTCGAGGGTTTGAGGAGATCGAAAAGGGGATCAAGAGGAAAAGGTAGGAAAAAGAGTTTATCTCTTTTCACGACCGGTTTTAGGAGGGGTTGATAAGGGAATTTCGAGGAGCTTTGCTATGGACTTGTGCATTCCAAACTCGGATGGAAACTCAAATCCCGCGAACCAACATAAGAACATCGGCACTCTCCTACGTGCAACTCTACATGAATGCAACGTCCGCATGCGTAACTCCCCCTGCTTGACCACGATTTGACCTAGCGACTACATGCTTCACACATTGTAGGAAAAAGTTTTAACAAGTTCAGATTTTTAGTGTTTGGTAAAACCCGGGTTGTTACAACCTATCTCTAAACCCATCCTTGACCCCAATAAATCTTTTTATGCTCTTTCTACTAAACTTTATAATGACCCTAGAAATCTATCAAGACATCTCAAGAATAAAAGTCATAGGAATGCCCAAGAAGAGCAATGACAATAGCGGAATGCATAGAACATACTAGAAATACATATGCTATTGTAAAAGAATAGATGGAAGAGGACGAAGCTTTAGCACTAGCATCTAAACTTGGTTTAAATTCAAATGGTGAGCTTAAATCAATTTCTTTAATAAACAGAACTCACCCAAGTTTAGAGGAAGCTTTAGAAGAGACCAACCTTAGGGACATCAATTCATGGGAAATTCTAGAAAATAAAACATCCAATAAATGTCATAGACATGAAATAATAGAGGCAAACTTATTGCCTATAGACATCCATAAAGAAACACCCTTGGAGTTTAAAAAGGAAAATCACATCGATGAGCATGGGAATTATCTCATAAACACTTTAACGAATCCATGGTCATATGAGAAATCTTCCTGAATCTTTTGGTCTCTAATATTACCACACACGAGATCTTCAAACTCCTCTTTATACCTGTTCATAAAATCATTAAAAGGGTGGTTGTAGATGCATATGTTTATCATAAATATTATAAATCTCATTGTAATCTTGATATAGGCGCACAAAGGCTAGTGTTCTAGAGGAAACCGCCGCACAAACTCAACGTATAATAATTAGAAGGTTTTTCAAGAATAACCTTGTGTCCTAAAATAACCACTCTTGAAAAAATAGCATAGCTATAATGCCCTTGTGAATTCATGAAAATGTTCCTTTGGATGTTTTTTGTCACTAACCATTTTAGGTTTGAAGTGAGAAAATGACTAATGGCAGCAACAGATATGTCCAACCAATTATCATGCAACATTAATTATATCCATCCAAACTTAAATCTGCCTTGCAAAATTCAAGCTTGGGGAATGGTCTTATTTAGAAAATCCTATGTTGCTAATATTGGTTGTATCTACTTTTTAATTCATGTTTAATTATTTACCTTTTTATCTTTAAATGAATAAATCTCTATAAGTGTTTTCATATTACCTTTGTTTGCTATAGTAAGATTTGGTTTGGAAGTACTGCACATACTTCCAAAGTTTTTTAAATTAAGCGTGGTGCTTAGGTTAAATAGCCTTCCTTAACTAAATTAGACATGGAGTCTAGCTTGGTTATTGAGCTAAAAATTATTTTAGTAGATATTGGATATTTTTATTGGGCTAACCCCCTGCAAAAACTTTTAAAATTAATTTAGGTAAGTCATGAGATAAATTCGAATTAGAGATGAGACAGGGGCACATGCTTGAAAAAGAAGACATAGCTCATTCATCATAAATGATAGAACTGTGAGTATTAATGATTCATTCACTTTATCTTCTAATGCAAGTTACTTTGCCTCAAGCCATGTCTATATAAAACATGATCCATGCAAAAATAATATCAATAATATCAATAATATCAATACTATCTTTTCATTAGCATAGACGTAACAAAATAAAATAATGGACAAGCAACCTATGTTTAAAATTTGTATACTCCTTCGGGTATGTATTGTTCACTAATCATTGCGGGCATAATAATGACTGGAGTAAAAAGAGTCAAAAGATCAAAGAAGCAAAAGATAGCAAAAGAATGAGTGCAACAGAGGAGACAAGATGTCCATAAACAACTCAAGATGCAAGAGAAAGGACCACCAGTCATTTACCCTTCATAACTTAGTGCCGCCACGCTCTAATAATAAAGGTAATATTCTAAGGTAAGTGGTCACTGCTCTTCTCTTGATCTTGGTGCACATAAATACACAAAAACATGTTAGAGTTACAACTTAAATTGATTAACCTAATTAACTCAACATTCTTTGTTCTTTAAAATTGTTCATGGCACCATTCTCTTAATCTCAGTCTTAACCAAACAAGCTAAAATATTATATTCGATCTTGGGAAGACGATAGTCATACTTATATGAAAATTTATATAGAGATAGACAATCCTTCCATTGGTTAAGCATTTTCATTCTTTTTTTTACGCCATGTGAACTTAAATGCAACATTCAATGCTTAATCTTTTGATCTTACCACTCATGTCATAAATAAACAATTCATGTAACACTAACTTTATCTTGTTCAATGTGCCTAATGATAGAGAAAAATAAATAAAAGAATAAATTTGGTTCCATTGGTGTTTTTCTACCACAGAGCCTATGCACTTGATCTCTACCTTGGTTTTGTAAATAGGACAACGCATCGAGCAAAGTTTATTAATTTTATAAGTGAAAGTTACGTGAACATGCACACATCGAGCAAGATGTTGCCACTACTATTAAAGCTCTACTTCGACCTATGGGCCAAACCAAAGAATAAAAGCGATATCACCATCACTAGAGGTATGCAACCATCAAGACCTTCATCTCTCAAGATGGAGAGATACACAAGAGTGGAAGAAGTTCTATCGGTAAACTTAAAATTCCGCACCCTTCCCATAAGGTAATATGGTAGTTATCTAGTTAATTTGTATTCCTATCTACATTAATAATTTTTCCATAGCATATCCATCTTTATGCATATTAAATAATAATAATAATAATATTAAATAAATAAATAATAATATTTATTTACTTCATTTACTGCATCATAGAATATTAAAAAGCCCTACGTGAATAAACTTATGGTAACCCTATAGAAATATTTACTGTGGTGGCATAAAAAAAATAATAGCTCCTGTATTTACTTTCTTGCATTATAAAAAGCCTAAGCTCCACGAGATTAAATATTCTCTATGGTGGTATATAAAAAAAAATAAAATATAATATAATAATACAACTATATATCATGCACACATATTTCATTTCTACATAATTAAACTAGAAAATCCTAAAAAGAGAATCCTGCTAGAACTTGTAAATTTGAAATCAACTCATAAGAATAATCAATTACTTATTGGCTGATTGCTAACCTCTTATTAAATTCAAGCCTCGAGTTTTGTTTTTTGTTGGAGTATAACTATGCAGGAACAATATTATGACAAAGAGAGAGTTTATCAATGGCACCCACTAGGACTGCTGCTGGTTAGCTCACTCTAAAGATCATCAACACCAAGTATTGCAAACATCTAACTTGGGGAGGAGCATCCACTAGTTATCGTAAACTATACTTAAGCGATTATCGAGTCTATTTTATATAGTCATAAAATACAAAAAATATATGGGCACATGAAGGTCCATGTCTTTAGAGTCTTGTGAGTCCAATAGAAATAAAAAGATGAATAACAAATTAAAATTAAAAAAAAATACTTATCTATATATTAAGGTGTGATCATAGAGTGTGTCTAGTTAGTAAGAGCCAAATAAAAAAAACTGGAGAACATTAAAATTTTGTCTTGGATATGATGAATAGTTACTCTACCATAATTCCTTTCAAGTGCCTAGTTTTCAACCATGAATTCTCCTAAGTTTTGGACATGACTGCTTTGATATAAGAATTTACTCAACCCCGAAACTTGTGGAGGCATATGCTTGAACTAAGTCTAGGTAATTGATTGATATGATACATAAAGGTCTAAGCTGCTATTTATCTTATTTCTAGCATTACTAAGTTCTGAGATTTATTTTGAAAACCTAAAATCTTACATGATGAGCTCTTGTATGATAAAGTTTGAATTCCTACCAAAGCCATATAATACATTTAGCGTTAGGAAAACATTTGCGCATTCATGCTGCTTGCTTTACATTGAGTTCAGTCAACCTTTGTTGCATACCTTATAAGAGTCTTGTCATGCTTTTAAAATCAAGATCACTTACGCACTCCACCCATATATGCATTACTCCTACTCTGGGGTGTAAATGCAGTCATTTTCACTTCCATCCAGATCCACTTTAAAAATGTTTTTCCCCTACACTAGGAGTAAACACTCAAAATATACCCTATAGGACAACCCCCATTTAATTGCTCTAATTTCTTATCATTATCTCTCCAATTATTTATATTCAAAGGATGCATGTGGCTATGCAAAAGTATTGAAAAAAAAGAGTAGAAGAAGAAAAGGGGAGTAAAAGATGGACAAGTATCCAACAATTAAAGCAATGGGTACATAGATGTCCGCCTCCCATATTAATTAAAAAAAAAAAGAGGAAGAAAGAGAGAATAAAAAGAAAGCTCATGTTTTTTCTCTAAAAAAGTTCTAAGGAGGGAGTTATTTTTAAAGAGCAAAAGTAGAATTAGGATTAGCCACTAAATACCATAAATACACCCATCCACCATATTCCATATACATGCACATCTTGATTTGATTGTATGCCTCGATTCTCTGTGGATCCATTGTTTGACTTTACAATATATGAATTGCAAGTATGCTCATCCTTGTTATTGCCACTCCTATAAGCTCCACTATGATCCTTAGTTGTAGGAAGGCATAACATCATTAATGTCTCAGTGAGATCCATAAATACCATATATAATAAGAGACTTGAGGGTATCATACAATTAAGCTCTGAGTTTTATTTTGAAAACTTACAAAACAATGGAATATTGGTACTGTGAAGAATTTAAGACATAGTGCTTGACTTGATTGTTCTATCTTTTGATTGCTCAAGACTCATGCATAAGCTGTAAAGCCCTATGGTTAAAGGTAAAATGGGTAAGTTTGAAAGTTAGAGCAGTTTTGTCTAAACTGGAGGAAAATTTCTATTTGAAAGCAAGTGTGCTTAAAAGAAATAAAAGTATTGCAGCAACTCCTGATCCAAATATTTTAATAATTAGGCTTAGGTTGTTTGCCAAGGGACTGGCAAAAGGTAAGCTTGGGGGAGTTGTTGACGGTGGATAACGTCAACTTTTATTAGAACTTTAGACATAAAAAGGCACATGAATACACACTAGTCTAGGGTTTTAACTGACAATTTCCACGAGTTTTGCATATTCTATATTTTCCAGAGATTATTCCAGAAAAGCATAAAATAGGGATTAGAGTGTATAATTATCACGAAGCTTATCCACGTCGGAAAATATCGTCATCAGGCTCAGGAAACATCTAGAAGACACCCGAAGTAGCGGGACCCATAGGAGAGTCTAGGTGGGGCCGGCCGGCCCCACCCTGGCGCCGGTCGGCGCCCCCCTGTGGCATCTAGCCGCCACCTTCTGGAGTCTTCCTCCCACGCTTCCTTGGCACCCAAGCAAAGCATCCCTACGTCGATCTAAGGTCGGTTTGATCCGACGGTGCACACAACATAAAGATGCGGATCGATGACGTGGCGGTTCCTTGCCCCCTACTCCACCTCGGCCTATATAATGATGCCCCAAGGCACCTTCAAGAGGCATTCTACACCCCGGTGCTTTATATTCTCTACATAATTAGGGTTAGGGTCCCTCTAGTTGATCTAGTTCTAGTTCATCTTGTTCTAGTTTATCTAGTTGTAGCAATTAGGAGAGACTAGTTCTTCTAGATCTAGTCTTGTTTAGATTAGTAAGAGAGATAGAGTAGAGGAGTAGAGTTCTGGAGGAGTTCCGGCATGTCGGTGCTTCTTCGTAGCTGTATTCGTCTGGATTTGGCTCCCTCGCCCGAAGCTGCGTTCTGAGGTACTTTTGTATTCGTCATTCCGATTCAAGTAAGTAGTTGTTCTTATTTGTTCTTAAGTTCACAGCTCATATTGAGTGCTTTGATCTTGGTCATTACTTGGTTGAAGTAGTATTTTATAGTGTAGGCATGGTGCCTAGGCTAGGTTTACTTGTGGATGTCCCCTGATTGGCCGGATAGTGGTAGTCCGCGTAGGTGATAGCTGCGTTGGTTTCTCTGTAGTCCACTTCCCGTTAATAGGACTGATAGGCTTATAGGTTCTTGGTAGGAGATTACTCTATTTCTTCTCTTATTTGGGATACTTGCCCAGTTAGAACAATATTATACAAAGCTTACCGGTTGTCGAACTAGAGTTCAATAGCTATTTCCTCTTTCTTGATATTATCTAGCCTAATTATAGGGTTAAGTCTATAGACTTTGTCATCATCATGACTGTTCCCTGTGGATATGATATTTAAAATCTCCGGATAAAATGTGACACTGGTTTGATATCTGTGTGCTTGCGGATAATCTTACTTAAATCTTATTTAAAGGAGTGCGGTTAATTTATACCAACAGTTGCATATGCTTGAACTAAGTCTAGGTACTTGATTGATCGATTGAGAAAGTCCGAGTCTGCTATCTATCTTGTTCAGAGTGACACTAAAGGTTCTAGAGATTTATATTTTAAAAAAATGCAAAACCTTACATGATGAGTTCCCCGTATGATAAAACTTACATTCCCACTAGAGCCAAACATGATGAGGTAGGCTAGATAAACTTCCATATATATGCTTTGCTTGTCTTGCAATCGAAGTTTTATCAACCTTTATGATTCTTGTGAGAGATTTGTCATGCTCTTGAATCAAGATCCATTTACACTCCACCTACATATGCACTACTCTATCTTTGGAGTAGGCGCAACAACATGCCATTCTATCTACACCCATCCAAAAATGTTTTGCTTCTATATTGGAAGAGAACACCAAAAATATTTCCATTAGACAGCCACCCAATAAATGCTCTAAGTTCTTGATTGCTATCTCTCAAAAATCTTTAGTGCCAAAAGAAGTGTTATGAGCTATGCAAAAGTTATCATGAAAAAATGGGGGAGTTGAAAAAATGGACAAGTGTCCGAGAGCAATGGGTACTTAGATGCCTGCCTCCCTGATGAAAAAAAAATGAAAAAAATAATAAGATAGCTCATACTCTCTAGCCAAGGTCTAAAATCCAAAAGAGAGAGATGTTTTCAAGGAGCATAGTAGAATTAGGTTTTGACCACTTCCACTAAATATCCACCATATCCATACACATGCACATCTTGATTTGACTGTATGACTTGTTTCTCCGTGGATCCACTGTTTGACTTCACAATATATGCATTACAAGTTTGCTCTTTCAAGTTTTCTCCTCACCTATGAGCTCCACATAAGCTTTAGTTACAAGATGAAAAGAAAGGCATAACATCATTAGTGCCTTGGTGAGAATCCATAAATGCCACATATCTTGAGAGATTTGAGAGTGTCATATATGGGAAACTCTCGTTTTATTTGAAAACCTCTAAAAACCCCGAAATGGTAGTTGAACAAAAAGAGCTTGCGACATAGTGCTTGGCTAGATCTTTTGTCTTTTCGATTGCTCAACACTAAAGTAAGAGCTGATAAGCCCCATGGTCAAAGGTAACATGAGTAGGTTTAAAAGTCAGCTCAGTTATTGCTTAAGCTTAGAGGAAAATTTTTGTCTGAATGCATGTATACTTCTGAGGAGTTACCTCGAGATGGTTACAATGCTTAAACTTATACATATCTTTCGATAGCTTTTCTAAGCTTAGCTTTGCTATGGGACTAGCAAAGGTTAAGTGTGGGGGTGTTGTTGACGGTTGTTAATGACCAAATTTACCCATCAACTAACTCTCGGAAGAGACATATTTGTGATCACCAATATAGACTTAGGGTTTATACTAACAGAATTCCATGAGTTTTAGTGAATCTATGTTTGTACAGGTACATATCAGAAAAGCTATAAAAAAGGACCAATATGATAGATTACAACCACCTCAAATGATGATTTGGAATATACCACTGCGAAGAGCTCATTGAGACGATCAAAATAGATATATCATTTGCCTTTTTCAGAGTTCCGGATGAAAAAATATCAATTCCACAGCGGGGGCTGCACTAGAAGACTCCAGAAGGCACGAGAAGACACCACGCCGAAGCGGACCGCGCGAGGCCCTGAAGCCAGACCGGCCGGTCTGCTATAGTGGCCAAATAGGCCCAGGTTTGGCCCACGTGCTCCACCGCCTTAGGGTTTCAATCTCAGCCGTCTGCCAAAGTCTGTCTGATCCAAGGGCTCACGTTCATCCCACCGGGCTATAAAAGAAGGGCAGGACCCCCCGGGGGAGGTACTCATTCATTTGCTATTCTCTGAAACTCTAATCGAGAGGTGTCCCTTGAATGGATAACCTCTCGAGGGCCAGCTATCAAGAGAAGATTAGTCCTCTCTAGGATCTAGTCTTCTAGCCTGTCGGTGCCCTCTCTACAGCTTGTACCTTGGCGGGATCAAGCTCTACTTGAGCTTGCTCCTGAGATGTCTCTGGTGATCAACTTCTGATGCAAGTAATTTCTATGCCTATATTGTTTATGTGGATCACGACTCTCTTTGAGTGCTTTATTCTCTTCCAAGGGGGAGTAGAGTGTTACCATAGGTGTAAGCATGGTGCTTAGGCTTAGGATAATCGTGGATGTACCCTATATTCTGGATTTGGTGGTAGCTCACAAAGGTGACTTTATAGCTCCGCTGAATCCTATGTATCCCACTATCCCGTTTGTAGGCCAAGTAGGATGTGGTTGCTAAGGAGATCAACATCCTATGTCGGTATCTCTCCTTATATAATGTCCCCAGTTAGCAATAGAGACATAGACTTGCCCAAGTTAGAAGGAGAAAACCATAGTTATCCTCTTTACTCTCCTATTATCAACAACCTTGATTACTGTGCTCAACCATATTAATTGTCGCCCTAGTTCTACCTTAGTTCTATCTTAATCTAGTTAAGTTAGACCATAGTTTATCCCTAGTTAAGTTAGACCATAGTTGATCTCACACGTTTCTCGGTGGAACGAAATCGGAATACTTCTAGGATAAAGCTACAACGGTATCTATGTGCTTGTGGATTATTCAGTGGGCGTTAACAGATATCAACAGTCTTATAGTGATAAAATATCAAAAAATATGTGGGCACATGAAGGTCCACATCTGTTAAGTCTTATATGAGTCCTTTAATTAAAGAAACTCTAAAAACCAATAAAAAGAAGTCTTAGTTATTTATTAGAGTGTCTAGAGTCAACTATAAACTATGAAATTTTATCTTGAAAATGATGAATAGTTGCTCTGCTAGAATTCTTTTCGGTACCTAGTTTTTAACCTCAAGTTCTCCTAAGTTTTGGACACGATTGCTTTAGTATGAGAATTTACTCTAAATCTAAAACTTGTGGAGACATACGCTTGAGCTAAGTCTAGGTGATTGACTGATATGATATAAGAAAGTCTGAGCTGTTGTTTATCTTATTCCTAATGATACTATGTTCTAGAGATTTATCTTTTGAAAAATCAAAACCTTACATGATGAGCTCTTGTCTGACAAAGCTGAATTCCTACCAAAGCTATATATGATACATATGTAGAATAGGAAACCTTTGCTCATTTATGCTGCTTGCTTTGCATTGATTTAGTCAACCTTTGTTGTATACTTATGAGAGTCTTGTCATGCTTTTAAAATCAAGATCCCACTTACACACACTCTATTTACATATGCATTACTCTTACCCTGAGAGTAAGCGCAAACCACTTTTCATTTTTCATCCACATCCACTCGAAAATATTTTTCTCCTACACTCGGAGTAAACACCTAAGAATATATCTATAAACCAATAGGACAACCTCAGCTTAATTGCTCTAAGTCTTTATTGCTATCTCTTCAATCATTATTATATTCAAAGGATGCATGTGGCTATGCAAAAGTATTGAAAAAGAGAAGAGAGTAAATGATAGACAAGTGTCCCAGCAATAAAAACATTGGGTACTTAGATGCCCGCCTCCTTGAAAAAAAAAAGAAGAAGAGAAAAGAAATAGAATATAGATAGCCCAGGTTTTTCTTGAAAAGTTCTTAGTCTAAGAAAGAAGAGAGACTTATTTTATGAGAGCATAAGTAGAATTAGGATTCGCCACCACATATATATATCTATCCAACATATTTCATACACATGCACATCTTAGTTTGATTGTATGACTTGATTTTCTATAGATCTATTGTTTGACTTTATAATATATGAATTGCAAGTATGCTTATCCTTGTTTTAATGCCACTCCTATAAACTCCACTATAATCCTAAGCTATAGGAAGGCATGACATCATTGATGCCTCAGTAAGATCCATAAATACCACATATTTCAAGAGACTTGATGGTATCATAGAATTAAGCTCTGAGTTTTATTGTGAAAATTTGCAAAACTCTGGAATAATAGTTGAGTAAAGAATTTGAGACATAGTGCTTGATTTGATTGTTCTATCTTTCAAATGCTTAAGACGCACGTGAAGGCTAAAAGCTTCATAGTTAAAGGTAATATGGGTGACTTTAAAAGTTAGAGCAGTTTTGTCTAATCCAGAGGAAAGTTTTTGTTTGAGAGCATGTGTACTTGTTAGAATGAAAGCATTGTAGCAAGTTCTGATCCAACTCTAGGTTTTGCTAAGGGACTAGCAAAAGGTACAATTGGGGGAGTTGTTGATGGTGGATAGCGTCAACTTTTTATATATCGAAAGGCATGAGAAACACATCAATATCTAGAAGGCTAGGGTTTTATCTAATAATTTTCACAAGTTTTAGTGATTTATCAATTTTCAGGAACTAATCCAAATACATCTTAGAATTATCCACAACTCAAGAATATGCCACATAACTCTAGAAGGATCCAGAAGACACCGGACCGAAGAAGAGCCAGGGAGGCTTCTAAGTGGGGCCGGCTGGCCCCACTGCCTGTCGACAGGGGAACATAGGGGTTCCTCACTGAAGACAATACGGAGTAAATCTGTGTAATTTAGGAAATCAATACAGGAAAGAGCTTAGAACTCTACCTTGAGATCCGACTAGGATACGGAAAGAACCCTCGGCAGTACCTAGACTATAAAGGGCTGCTGAGGGTACCCCTTGTAAACAGAACCAATACTCAACAATCAACAACACCCTAACTAGATTATGGCTATTACTCAAGATACTCGAGGGCCTGATCCAGTATAAAGTCACTCTCATCACGCGCATCAACTGCCAAGTTCCATTAGATTCGATGAGACTCGAACAAACAACCGTCCCAGGTAACCCCGAGATAGGCTATCGGTGATAAAACATCGACAGCTGGCGTGACAGGTAGGGGCTTTCGGTGAATTCTTTCTCGAGTGCTTGGCGGACCTCGACATCAACATGAGCTTCATCGAGGGAACAACCTTCATCTTCGGCTCATGGATTTGCAAGGCAGATCACAACGGACAGCTTCACAGTCGTCTCCTCGATGAAAAAGATGAGTCAAGCATTGAAATCCTAGAAGAAGTCGAACTCGCCGAGAAGATGAAAGAAATCAACATATCCGAATCCAAAGTGGATAGTGAAGGCTACGAAACCGACTCGGAAAAGGAGGGCAAATTTTTTCTGAAAATATCGGGTAACAAAACAACTCTCTTCCCTTTTGGTTTGAAAAATACAACTGGTATTGTATAGGGACTGTGCTCCAGGAAACATGAGATCCAAGGCAATCATATACGAAGCAATCTATTCAACCCAAAAATAGTGAAGCATTATTCAGATTATTCTTGGCCAAATCCTCTAGATTACTCATACTATGAGGGACACTGTGAAGAACTCCCATATCAAGAAGGGAGCAAATTCAGCAGCTCAACTGACGAACTTCTGAAGGAAGCGGGAAAAAATTCAAATTCAAAAGAACCCAAAGGACCATCTATATGGCAGATTCCACTCTACAACCACCAGCAATACCGGATGTAAGATCATCCAATGAATCATAATCAAACATATCGCCAGACGAGAATACCGATATAAATGAAAGTGAAGAACAGAAACAAACCAGGATCAAGAAGAATAAATTGAAGCAAGGAAGAAGAACCCGGGCAGCTCAAAGAAAACAAGCCTGGAACAAGTATAAAGAAGAATTGATGGATTTTAACAAGAAAAAGAAGGAAGCTAAAAAACAGAAAAATTTAGATAGACAAAGGATCTAAGATCTCACTAAGGAGTTAGAAGAACTCAACAAGAAAGAACAAGAAAAAGAAGCAGAGAAGAACAAGACAACTGAAGCAGAAAAAGAACCCAGAGACCAGCGGCAGCGCCTTAGGAAGTCAGCTTTCGAATGATTAGAGGGAGAAAGCAGCAGTAACAACGATGCAAGAACAAGAAGAATCCCGCAAAGAAGCCATCATGCTCCAACAAGAACAGAAATTTTAGAGGAAGAACAAGGTGATTCCGAATTTAGGGAAGTCAGATCAACAAGAAGAACCCAGACTCAATATTTCAGGAGAGAAGAAGAATACGACAGAGTACATTATGAAATAGAACAACCCTGTGATAGATTCCCATGCTTCACAAGAAGGCTACAAGTCATCAAGTTGCCTCAAAAATTCAAGCCATCAAATCATTCCAAGTACGATGGAAAAATAGAACCCAAGGCAATGGCTCAGGGTCTATTTGCAATCAATAGAGTTGGCAGGGGAAACGATGACATCAAGGCATTATTTTTTCCAATGGCATTAGAATCTATGCCACAATGGTTTGACAAATTAAGACCAAGGTCCGTCAGATATTGGGAAGATCTACAGAGGGCTTTTGTGATCACTTCGCAGGAATTATAACTTATCCAATAACGCCGGCAGAATTAAAAAGCTTGAGGCAACAAAGGAATAAAAATCTCAGAGACTTCTACAGAAGATTCGGATAAATAAGGGTGCAAGTACATGAAATTACAGACAGAGAGGTTGTAACAGAACCGACCAAATTATAAGAGCACAAGTATAAATCAATCACCGAAGTGACTAATTCCACACTTGAGCCCATATAATCCCGGTAGTCCGGAAATCTCGAAGGATTTCAAACCAACAAAACATACAAGCCAAGATCGAACGCAACTTAACATAATTCACCATCCGTTACATCAGAGTTCACAAATTACATAACATAGAAGTACTTAGTTATTACAATACCAGTTTGCAGTGATAAAAGTCACGGTTTTGAAAACATTCAAGAACACACACTTATTTCAGATACATGCCAGATCCATAGTCATCCCACAAAAGCATATGGTAAGATAAAGGAAACGATCTTTGCCCGAGATCTAGTCCTCATCCCCAGCAGGGTGAAGACATACCAAGCAGTAGCCTGTATAAAGAATATCATCTGCAACAAGGGGGAAATAAACCCTGAGTACGAGAATGTACTCAGCTAGACTTACCCGTCATAAATCAGAAATAAGATGACACCAAGGAATATGCAAGGCTGAAATATAAGTGGAGCTAGCTTGACATTAATTTGCATAAAAGCATAAGCAATATTTAATGGATAATTAAATATACTAGCAGCAGCTTAAATCACTTTACCTTCCATCTAAGTGTGTCCTGTTCTAAGCAACACATATTATAACAAGCATTAATAACCATATTCATTTTAATACAGCTTTCATCCAAATCAACATCATACTTGAACCATAATTATTTTAGTGAGATCTACGATTGCCAGGCAAGGTCAAGTTCTCACTATCCGGGAGAGACGGCGATTCGAATCGATTTCAACTGAGCTCAGGGGGTATTCCCAACACACACCCAGGCAGACTGGATCAGAGTCGCCTTAGGTTACTCTTCACACAACTCAGGTCCGGGCCCGGTTATCACGTCGGCAAAACCGGAAAGTCGGATAGCCAGGATGTTCAAGTCATGCAAACCCAAGGACGACGCCCGGACAGTTAGACATGCTTGCCCTTGGTCTAGTATGCCGCTATCCCGCGAATTGCCCAACCGCCGCCCGCGTTCCCGTCTTGAGTCGAGCTAACGAAGCCATGCGGCCATTTGGCACACAGGGGCGGGCCAACTATGTGTTAGGCTGCGTTCAACATGACCAAGAGTGAAACAACGACTCCAGTCCTTAATCGACTTCGGACAGGTCCACCGCCCCTGCCCGGTCTTCTTTTAATTAACACATGGTTCCTTTCCATGACAACACATAAAGCTCACAAGAACCAAGAGTAACCACCTATACTCGCGGATGACAGGATATCACCCGACTTCTACCGGTCTAAGCAGGGCTAAGCATTTGCATCGCTCCTAACCTAAAACATAGGATTTAGGATATAACATGTATACTGGACAAGGATAGGATAAATGCAGCAACATCTTCAATCAACTCCTAAACGTAATGCAACAAACAACATAAAGTACTCAAGTGCAATTGATAAAATGTGGGAGGCTTAATATGCTCCGGGGCTTGCCTTTTACAAAGGTTGCAGGCTCGTGATTAGGGCACTCGCTTAGTTCTTCTTCTCCGACGGAGTTGCTTTCGCCGGGCTGGTCCCTCCGGCTCCTCCTCCCCTGCAGGTCCCCGAACTCCAAGACCGTTACCCCCTTCGGCGAACCTATTGAATGCAATGCATAAATGAGAATAATGAATGCACAAGATGATTATGTAAGAGAGTGAATAACAGCAACAACACTAAACCTCCAGCTGAGGTGATGACTCTATTCAAATCACTTTAAGTTACAGAGTAGGTGCATATCTCCTCTCTAAACAAGATTGAACACTCACCAAGCAAGTCAAGGTATAACTTTTCATCATCAGTTAAGGACATACAACCTGCACCTAATCACGTGTATAAATTAGCAAAGCATCTACAAGATATAAGTCACACACACACAAGGGCAAGTATTCAAAGCAAGCACATTTCAGGATTTCTGTCCTTCAGAGAGCAGCTGAAAGAAGTGACTGTAACTGGAGTTCTATAAATCCAATTGACATGTATGAGGACATTCTGGAAAGCTCATGAAATTGTCTACAACTCTTATTTAGGCATTACAAACAGATTCACAATCCAAAAATGCCAAACAATCAACTTTCCCAGATCTGTCCAGAAATTCCAGAGAGGAACCCTTTCTCTGGAACCTCACAAGATAATACCATAACTCTTAAACTACTCCACCAAAAAGCTTTCAAATTTTAACAGCAACTAGATAATGAAATTATCTACCACTTTTCTATTGACCACAAAGTCCGAAAACACCATCTAAGCTATGCAACAACAAAAAAAGTATCACCAGCTGTCCAGAAAAGCTTAAATTGGAGAATTAATTATTTACTCATGTTCAAACTTACAATTCAAGCTCACCCAACCTGACCAAAAGTTAAAGTATGACTAATGATTAACAGAAAATCTAACAAGCCATCCTAAAACATTAATTAAAGTACCCTTTTCAATTTATTTCATTATTTAAGGGCACAAATGAGCACATAGTAAAACTGCCCAGAAAATTCCATAAAAATTACAGTAGACTACTTATAGCTCACATGGACCCCAGTTTAAATTTCACCTTAAAATTCTAAGTACAACTACCTGTACCAAAAGAACAAGCCACACAAGCTTAAAGATGGATAATTCACAAATCCATTTGAAAAGTATTAAACAACAGATTTACAAATTTTCCTAGCATCATCATAGCACCAAGATACAATGTTCCAATTTTCACCTCATGAACATGCATAAAGAAAATATGGTAATTATATTATCAAACAATGCCTAAAATCAACTTATTTAGCAAACTGCTCTGCAAAACAGGGGTACATGCCAACCAATATTTTTCCTATACAGAGCAGGTCAAAACAAAGCTAACCCCACTGGTTTCATATTTTTAGCATCAATTAATAATTAGTTATGCATTAAACCATTTTCCAAGGCCTAGAGCAAAATAAATAGATCAAACAAAATCTACTGCAGAACATAGCCTATTTCATATTTTTATTAAAAACTAGACAACTCCAGAAACCTAGCAAAATTGGAATCACATCATTTGGACACTCCTTTGCTCCAGATATGATTTAATGAAGATTGGAGCAATTTCTGGAAAAAATAAAAAAAAAAAACCTAAATCTAAACAGGGCGACACAGGCGGGGCCCAGGGGTCAACGGACCCACCCGTCCAGTGAGACAGAGACAGGGGGACGGCGGCGCCCGGATTTTGACCGGGCGAAAAGCACGCCGGCGGTGAAGTTTCCGGCGTCCATCATCATCACCAACATGCTCCCCTAGACCTAGCGCATCGATTGGGGTAGGTTGCAAGCGCGCGCGCATCGGCCGGAGCGAAGCTCGACGGCGACGATGGCGGCGGGCGGCGGCGGCTGCACGACGGCGCCATTGCCGCCTCCCGGCAACTACCAAGCTCAATTGAGCCGCGCAAGCACTATCTACTACACCTAGGCGAAAACGAGCAAAGGGTTGGGGGGACTAGGTTGCAAAGGCGGAGAGCTTGTTCGCGTCGTGGCGGCGCGGCGGCGGCGAGAGGCGGGCGGCGGCGGCGCTTGTTCCTAGGCCTTAAACCCTAATTGGTCTAACCATCTAGGGCTTCACCAACTACGACTCACGGCAACCTCGAGACAAAGCGCGAGCGAGAGAGAGAACGGCGGGAGCATCGCCGGCCGCAGGCGAGCTTGAAAGCTCGGCGGCGCCCCGGCCATGTCGGGTGGCGGCGGAACTCATAATGCGGGCTCACCTTTGGTCGGGCGGTGGCGCTAGCTAGCTCAAGTGATGGAGGACATGGTGGCGGAGCTCGGTGTGCGATTTGGTGGGTGGTGACGCGGTGGCAACGGCGTGGAGCGGCGGCGGAGATCGCGGCGTCGTCGGCGTCGCCTTTCTTCTTCCCTCCCGCCCGAAGAGGCGGCGAGAGGAGAGAATGGGAGCGAGAGAGAGGGGGGGGGGCGGTCGGGCGATGTGGCGACGCCGCCGACGCCACGACGGCCTGACGGGCGGGCCCGGCGCGCCGGGCGTCTGGACGCCAAGTGGCGACCGAACGCTGCCACCGGTCGGCCACCTCTCCCCCGCTTGAATTCAAATTTCAATTGAATTTGACCGAAACCGCCTACATTCGGGTGATTAACTCAAAAACCGTGCCCAACTAGAGCAAAAGTGTTTTACTAAAAAAAATTCTAGCCCTGATATCTGATCTACAACTTTGCTTTATATGAACTTGCCTCTGGTTCGGCTCGGTTTGGAAACTACAAGCTCGATGAAACAGGGGTAAAAACACACTAAACTCGATCCATGACTTAGCCAAATTTTTCAGAGGGAAAACAGCACTGTTTTCGATCAGAATGTGGATTTTTGAGCAACTTATGCACATTTTCATGGTTTGAGCCTTAAATAAAGTTTGTTCTATATAAAATTATCTACAACTTTTATTTAGGGCTCACAGCCATGCAAAGTTTCTAGCTTGCAGATTTGAAAAGGTCAAAGCAAACAGCTTTGAAGGCCTTTTAAGGTCAAACCATCATCTAGGGACTTAATTAGACAAAGTGCTTAATACAAACATTGTTCCATTAAGTGTTCTAAGCATCATTGAGTTACTGTAGAGCACATTTGACAACTTGGCAAGTCATGACATACCATCAATCAAGCATAGCAAGCATGAGACGATCATTACATGAACTCAAACATGGAAATACATAATAACTTATCATAAACATGCATATATGAGATGATGATGATGCTCATGACCAATTTATGCAGGTGATTTAGTGAGCCAACACCTGGGGTGTTACAGCCCTCCCCCCTTAAAGGAATCTCGTCCCGAGATTAGGTAAACGTACCATTGTTCGGCAAATGACGGATATACTTCTCTTAGGTAATCTTCCCTTTCCCAAGTAGCATCCCAATCACTCTCATTGTTCCAAGTGACCTTATGAAACCGGATCACTCGATTACGTGTAATTCTCTCTTTAGTATCAAGAACCTTCACTGGTCGTGCTTCATATGTTAAATCTGATTTTAACTCTACATCTTGGGTTTCTATTCTTTCTTCAGGCACCCGAAGGCATTTCTTGAGTTGAGAAACATGGAAAACATTAAAGATAGCACTCATCTCTGGGGGTAACTGAATTTTATACGCTACCTTTCCTCTTTTCTCCAGAATTTGGTAGGGACCCACATACCTCGGGGCTAACTTCCTTTTAACACCAAAACGTTGTACACCTTTCATGGGAGACACTTTGAGATACACATAGTCACCAACCTCAAACTCAATAGGGCGCCTTCGCTTATCTGCATAATTCTTTTGTCGAGACTGAGCAGCCTTAATGTGTTGCTGGATCGCCTTCACTTTCTCCTCGGCGTCCTGGATTAACTCAAGCCCATAATACCAACGTTCACCCGGCTCAACCCAATGAGAAGGTGTTCGACATCTTCTCCCATACAACGCTTCAAAAGGAGCCATCTTAATACTTTCCTGATAACTATTGTTATATGAGAACTCGGCCAAATGTAACCAGCTCTCCCAAGATCCTCCTGCAGATAGAACACAAGACCGTAGCAAGTCTTCTAGAATTTGATTTACTCTTTCTGTCTGACCAGAGGTTTGAGGGTGATAAGCTGAACTACGGAGCAAGTTGGTGCCCAATGCTTTGTGCATATGCTCCCAGAAACGTGCAACAAACTGTGGCCCTCGATCAGATATGATGGTTTTAGGAACACCATGGAGCCGATAAATCTGGGCCATATACAACTCCGCACATTGATGAGGACGGATAGTAACACTCACAGGAATAAAATGGGCAGTCTTGGTCAAACGATCCACGATCACCCAAATAGAATCATGACCCTTTTGCGTCATGGGCAAACCGGTGATAAAGTCCATGCTGATTTCTTCCCACTTCCAGCTAGGGACAGAGAGAGGTTGGAGTGGACCAAAGAAGGGCTTAAGATGAACGGCCTTAACCCGACAACAGTATCACAACGGGCAACAAAGTCAGCAATCTCTAGCTTCATTTTGGTCCACCAAAATCTAGGTTTCAAGTCTTCATACATCTTGCTACTACCTGGATGGATAGAATAATTGGAAGAATGAGCTTCCGCTAAGATCTGTTGCCTAAGGTCTTTATCTTTGGGTACCACTAGACGATCATCAAACCATAAGACACCCCTTTCATCCACACGAAAAGCGAGTGGCTGGTTTTAACTTCATTTTCTTCTTGATATGAAAGATGCCCACGTCAGCCTTTTTTGAGCCTCAATAATTTTATCTGTAAGTGTGGAGCTCAAGGTGATATTGTGGAGTACCACTTTGGATGCATAAGGTGAGCTAAGTGATAGTCTCCTTGGATAGCGTAACTAGAATGAGACTTTCTACTCGGTGCATCAAAGAACTACATTTGCCTTTCCAGGATGGTAGTGCACTTGCAAATTGTAGTCCTTGATCAACTCAAGCCACCTTCGTTGACGCATATTTAACTCGGGTTGAGTAAAGATATACTTCAGGCTTTTATGATCAGTGTAAATGTGGCACACATTACCCAACAAGTAATGTCTCCATATCTTCAAAGCATGAACTACTGCCGCCAACTCTAGATCATGTGTGGGATAGTTAACTTCGTGTTTTTCGCAAATCGACGAGAAGCATAAGCAATAACTCGTCCCTCCCCGCATAAGCACACAACCAAGACCAATGCCCGAGGCATCGCAATAAACATCAAAGGGCTTCTCAATATCCGGTTGAGCTAAGACAGAGGAGCAGTCAACAAAGTTCGCAAAAGTGCGAAACGCGGACTCGCATTCCGAGGTCCAAACAAACTCTTCGCCTTTCTCAAGTAGCTTGGTCATAGGCTTTGCTATTTTAGAGAAGTCGAGGATAAACCTGCGATAATACCCAAAGAAGAGACCAAGGAAACTACGAACTTCGAGAGACGTGGTTGGAGGCTCCCAATCTAAGACTTGTTGCACTTTTGAAGGATCTACGTAAAACCCCATTTTCGAGAGAATATGACCAAGGAAAGAAACTTCCTTCAACCAGAACGCACACTTGCTGAATTTAGCATAAAGTTGATGTTCTCGCAACTGACAACACCACCCTTAAATGCTTAGCATGGTCTTCCTTATTCTCAGAATAAACCAAGATATCATCAATGAATACCACAACGAACTTATCCAATTCCGGCATGAATACCGAATTCATCAGGTACATGAAATGGGCAGGAGCATTCGTCAGACCAAAAGACATGACAAGATACTCATATAACCCATACCGGTTGCGAAAAGCCGCCTTTTTTCAATATCTTCGGGGACGGATTCGAATCTGATGATACCCCGAACGTAAATCAATCTTGGAAAACACTTTGGCTCGAGAGAGTTGATCAAATAAGATATCAATCCGGGGCAAAGGATATTTATTTTTGATAGTAACTTCATTTAGAGGCCGATAATCTACACACATACGCAAGGATTGATCTTTCTTCTTAACAAAGATAGCCGGACAGCCCCATGGAGAGGAACTAGGACGGATCAAGCCTTGTGTCATCAACTTCTTAAGTTCTTCCTTCATTATAGCCAACTCATTTGGGGGCATACGGTAAGGTCTTCTAGAGATGGGTGCGGCACCTGGGATTAAATCTATCTTAAACTCGACGTCACGTACAGGTGGTAGGCCGGGCAACTCTTCTGGGAAGACATCCGGAAACTCACATACCACTGGTATAGCAGCAATACTGTCACTCAAAACAGAATTTGCCGTCGGATTTGAATCCACAAACTCCGGAAGAGGCACTAGAAAAGCTTCTCTTGTGCCCGGATCTCGTAACATAACCACTCTAGTGGATGTATCAATAAGAACACCGTTGCTGCTCATCCACTTCATCCCTAGGATCACGTCTATCTTTAGGTTAGGTAGAATGATGAATGTTTCACTATATACTCGCCCACCAATATCAAGACGCACACCTCTTACTATCTGGTTAGTCGCCACGGGATTGCCCGCTGCACTTATATTGAACTTACCCTCTTCAAGGTTAATTATCTCCATGTTGTGCTCAGATGCAAATATAGGACTCATGAATGAATGAGAAGCACCGAATCAAATAGCACAATAGCGGGATGATGATTGACTAAGAACTTACCACAAATGTGGACTGCCTCTCACCAAATGGGATCTCCTCAACAAAGAAGTATAGTGCACATGCCCCCGACGAGGTGCATTCTCGATTTCCCCGCTTCTTGGGATAAGGACAATTCTTGGACCAATGCCCCGATTTGCCACAATTCCAAAGACGGCATGTGGCTTGGTGGAACATTAGAGCGGGACGGACCGAAAGAGCCCTTTAGGCAGCAAGCAACCGTGAAACCCCCTGCGATAACCAGTCTTGTTTTGATTCTTCTTCGGAGGTGGTCGATAGCGAGAGAGGTGCAAAGGGAGGGCGATAAGGAGCCCTAGAAACCACTGGAGCCTTGGATTGAGATGACCCAAAGATCGAAAAGCCCTCTTACGGCTCTTAGAAGCAAGTACACAAAGCATTGCTATTCTCTTGAGTAAGAGTATCACCGATGAATTCATTAAAAGTGGTGCACTTGCTGGTACTCATCGTCTTCATCAACTTAGGGCCAAGACCCCGCTTGAAACTAGCGATCTTCTTAGCTTCAAGTATCAACAAATTCTGGTGCATACCGGGACAAGTTATTGAATTCTTGCGATACCCAAATCACACTTTTGTTGCCTTGAGTTAACTTCATGAACTCAGTATGCTTGATTGCCATAAGACCTGGCGGAATGTAGCGCCCACGAAAAGTCGGCCTGAAACGCTCCCAAGAAATAGGAACATTTTCGGGGTAGGTGGTACGATGATGAGCCCACCAAATCCCTGCAGGACCCTGCAGGTGGTGTGCGCGGCATACTCGCCATATTGTCGGGCACATTCAAAGATACGGAACTTCGCCTTATAGTATTTAGCCACTCATCGACTTCCAAATGGCTCTTCAGACTTCCTTGAAAACCGGTGGATTAGTGCCCAAGAAATCCTTGAAGTCACTGCATCTTTCCCCGATCATGGTCCCGACGCCCACGATGTCCATCACGGTTGGCTAATTCTCGAACAAAGATCGGCCAAAGCCCGCCGTCCTTCACCAACATAGCCATTAGCTCACCGAGTAGGAGGTGGTGGCGGTGGTGGTGGATCAGCACCAAAGCACCCCCCAAAGACTACCCGCACGGGTGTTATGGCGCGGCATCTGCATCACACATCCAATTGAGCATCAGTGTTGATGTTTGGATAAAACATAGACAATGATCAAATTATGCCGAACTGTATTCATTGGAGAGAAATACATTCATACAATAAAACAGGGCACAATAACTCATTTCCATTCCACAACATCAACAACATAATAGCACAATGATAGCGAGTCGTGCATCAATTTAACACAAAGTGCGATAGATATAATTAGCTCACACCCCGGGAGCGAAACACTTGTTCCAACAAGTCATCGAGGTCAACAAAAGCAAGGTCCGAATAGAGTCACGGCCTAATTACTATTACATCACGGATGTTCAGAAAAGATATAACAAGTGAATTACATTCATCCATCAAAAGCATCCCTAAGGGGCTAATTAGAACTAGGAGCTAGTCTAAGCATCATCCTCAGAGTCGAGACCCGAGTCATCATCTGCCTCAGGTGGTGCTGCATCTGGCTGAACCTGCTCCTCAGGATCATCTGCTGCCATCTCCACATCCTCATCCTCAGCTATAACTCCCGGATCCCGCCAGGGCTCGGGAGGAAGAAGAGGATGCATCTCATTTTGCCTCATGTGGATCTCCTCGTGAAGAGCGTTGTTGTATTCCTCCAAAGCATCATTCTGACGACGGAGGTCTCTAATCTCATTCAGAAAGCGACGCTCACGGCGGTTGACAGTCCCCATGATACGCTCCAAGTCTGTATCTCGCTCCTGAATGACTGCATCGCGCTCACGTATAGCGGCATCCCTCTCCCCCCGTACCACCCGGTGCTGGTGAGCATGAATCTGCCGTACCTCGGCCGGTGCCTCCCGCCTTGCACGGAAAGCAATGATCAGGTGAGTGTTCCTTTCTCTTCCCTACTTTGCGTAAAAGCCTGGGTGATCTCCTCATGAGCTGCATTCACTCACTCCTGAAGGCCATGCTGCTGGTCTGCTGAAAGCTTCATAACGGCAAACATAGCACTCATCGCATCACAAGTGCTAGCTGCACGCTCATCTCTGTTGCGAACCAAAGCTTGGGTGGGAATTTGCTCCCATTCTGTCCCATGAGTTGGGCATTCCTCAGGGAAACTCCCAATAGGTCCCACGAGCTCCAAATGATGGTCTCGACCGGATCTTCGAAGCATGTGAAAAGCTGCAGCCTGGGCTGCCTCCCACAGAGTCACACCACTCTTAGTGATGGTGGACGGCTGGATCTCGAGGAGTGCTTGGCCTTTCCTTGACTCTCAACGTCACTTCATAGCCTTGCCCTTCCTCCTCTGTCCAGAATAGCGAGGAGGCTTGGTGTGCCCCGCTAACTTCAACACCCTCCACAAGAGAGTGGGGGTGCCAAAGTACTCCAGAAGTGGCCACGCCGGGGGGATCTCGACGAAGAGGAGGCCATCTGTGGAACAATATTTAATTACAAGGGTAAGAAACCTTATATAACGAGCGATTATTTTAAGGGAGGGAAAAATTTAGTGAGTGAGCAATGTATTTAATCATGATGCATGAAACGTTCCAACGTCCTCACAACCTAGAATAAATTTATTTTTCTAACGTTCTAGACGGTGGCATACATAATGTTCTCTCAATATACGTAACTAGCCGGTCTACACGCTTATATTTGTTAGTGTACCTGCGAGAAGAATTCATTGCAGCCCAACAGTTCCCAATATAAAAATTTCACAAACAACAAAATCCTTGGAAAGCAAGTAAAAAGCTAAATACTTTCCACAAATGCGTCCCAACACATTTGCTTCGGTATCACAACTACCCGACAGTTTACCCACAATTAAATACCTTCATAATTGCATGGTTTTGACATACAATTAATCCAATATGACAATCTAGCACTTCCCTAGACCGCCGGTTGGACAGTCATGCTCTCACAACTCCCCTTACCTTGGGCGTAGCTGCAAAAATTTAATCTACAACATATATGGCTATTTCATATATGAAGGCTGCCTCCACCATTAGACCACAGGGGCAGCGTATTGCGGTCATCACACTTCTCACCTTGGCATGGTCGTCGATGCAAGAATAAAAACCCCCAAGTTAGTACTTATATAAGCCACCTAATAATCCTTAATAGGGCATAAGGGATGACCACCGGCATGATAAAAATTTTAATTTCAGATTTAAATCCTAAGTAGAAACCTAGGGTTTTACCCAAAATATTCCCCGTTTTGCAAACAAATTCTTTTGTTTTCAATTAGACAAATGGTGAATTACGTCAAATCTTGCTCGATGCCACCTGTAATGAAAACCGACCAAATTATAAGAGCACAAGTATAAATCAATCACCGAAGTGACTAATTCCACACTTGAGCCCATATAATCCCGGTAGTCCGAAATCTCGAAGGATTTCAAACCAACAAAACATACAAGCCAAGATCGAACGCAACTTAACATAATTCACCATCCGTTACATCGAGTTCACAAATTACATAACATAGAAGTACTTAGTTATTACAATACCGGTTTGCGGTGATAAAAAAGTCACGGTTTTGAAAACATTCAAGAACACACACTTAGTTCGGATACATGCCGATCCATAGTCATCCCACAAAAAGCATATGGTAAGATAAAGGAAACGATCTTTGCCCGAGATCTAGTCCTCATCCCCAGCAGGGGGTGAACATACCAAGCAAGAGTCTTTGTATAAAGAATATCATCTCGCAACAAGGGGGAAATAAACCCCGAGTACGAGAATGTACTCAGCTAGACTTACCCGTCATAAATCAGAAATAAGATGACACCAAGGAATATGCAAGGCTGAAATATAAGTGGAGCTAGCTTGACATTAATTTGCATAAAAGCATAAGCAATATTTAATGGATAATTAAATATACTAGCAGCAGCTTAAATCACTTTACCTTCCATCTAAGTGTGTCCTGTTCTAAGCAAACACATTATTTATAACAAGCATTAATAACCATATTCATTTTAATACAGCTTTCATCCAAATCAACATCATACTTGAACCATAATTATTTTAGTGAGATCTACGATTGCCGGGCAAGGTCAAGTTCTCACTATCCGGAGAGACGGCGATTCGAATCGATTTCAACCGAGCTCGGGGGGTATTCCCAACACACACCCAGTGCATCGGATCGAGTCGCCTTAGGTTACTCTTCACACAACTCAGGTCCGGGCCCGGTTATCACGTCGGCAAAAAAACGGAAAGTCGGATAGCCGGGATGTTCAAGTCATGCAAACCCAAGGACGACGCCAGACAGCTTAGACATGCTTGCCCTTGGTCTAGTATGCCGCTATCCCGCGAATTGCCCAACCGCCGCCCGCGTTCCGTCTTGAGTCGAGCTAACGAAGCCATGGCCATTTGGCACACAGGGCCGGGCCAACTATGTGTTAGGCTGCGTTCAACATGACCAAGAGTGAAACAACGACTCCAGTCCTTAATCGACTTCGGACAGGGTCCACTGCCCCTGCCCGGTCTTCTTTTTTAATTAACACATGGTTCCTTTCCATGACAACACATAAAGCTCACAAGAACCAAGAGTAACCACCTATACTCGCGGATGACAGGATATCACCCGACTTCTACCGGTCTAAGCAAGGGGCTAAGCATTTGCATCGCTCCTAACCTAAAACATAGGATTTAGGATATAACATGTATACTGGACAAGGATAGGATAAATGCAGCAACATCTTCAATCAACTCCTAAACGTAATGCAACAAACAACATAAAGTACTCAAGTGCAATTGATAAAATGTGGGAGGCTTAATATGCTCCGGGGCTTGCCTTTCACAAAGGTTGCAGCTCGTGATTAGGGCACTCGCTTAGTTCTTCTTCTCCGACGGAGTTGCTTTCGCCGGCTGGTCCCTCCGGCTCCTCCTCCTGCTGCAGGTCCCCGAACTCCAAGACCGTTACCCCCTTCGGCGAACCTATTGAATGCAATGCATAAATGAGAATAATGAATGCACAAGATGATTATGTAAGAGAGTGAATAACAGCAACAACACTAAACCTCCAGCTGAGGTGATGACTCTATTCAAATCACTTTAAGTTACAGAGTAGGTGCATATCTCCTCTCTAAACAAGATTGAACACTCACCAAGCAAGTCAAGGTATAACTTTTCATCATCAGTTAAGGACATACAACCTGCACCTAATCACGTGTATAAATTAGCAAAGCATCTACAAGATATAAGTCACACACACACAAGGGCAAGTATTCAAAGCAAGCACATTTCAGGATTTCTGTCCTTCAGAGAGCAGCTGAAAGAAGTGACTGTAACTGGAGTTCTATAAATCCAATTGACATGTATGAGGACATTCTGGAAAGCTCATGAAATTGTCTACAACTCTTATTTAGACATTACAGACAGATTCACAATCCAAAAATGCCAAACAATCAACTTTCCCAGATCTGTCCAGAAATTCCAGAGAGGAACCCTTTCTCTGGAACCTCACAAGATAATACCATAACTCTTAAACTACTCCACCAAATGCTTTCAAATTTTAACAGCAACTAGATAATGAAATTATCTACCACTTTTCTATTGACCACAAAGTCCGAAAACACCATCTAAGCTATGCAACAACAAAAGTATCACCAGCTGTCCAGAAAAGCTTAAATTGGAGAATTAATTATTTACTCATGTTCAAACTTACAATTCAAGCTCACCCAACCTGACCAAAAGTTAAAGTATGACTAATGATTAACAGAAAATCTAACAAGCCATCCTAAAACATTAATTAAAGTACCCTTTTCAATTTATTTCATTATTTAAGGGCACAAATGAGCACATAAAAAACTGCCCAGAAAATTCCATAAAAATTACAGTAGACTACTTATAGCTCACATGGACCCCAGTTTAAATTTCACCTTAAAATTCTAAGTACAACTACCTGTACCAAAAGAACAAGCCACACAAGCTTAAAGATGGATAATTCACAAATCCATTTGAAAAGTATTAAACAACAGATTTACAAATTTTCCTAGCATCATCATAGCACCAAGATACAATGTTCCAATTTTCACCTCATGAACATGCATAAAGAAAATATGGTAATTATATTATCAAACAATGCCTAAAATCAACTTATTTAGCAAACTGCTCTGCAAAACAGGGGTACATGCCAACCAATATTTTTCCTATACAGAGCAGGTCAAAACAAAGCTAACCCCACTGGTTTCATATTTTTAGCATCAATTAATAATTAGTTATGCATTAAACCATTTTCCAAGGCCTAGAGCAAAATAAATAGATCAAACAAAATCTACTGCAGAACATAGCCTATTTCATATTTTTATTAAAAACTAGACAACTCCAGAAACCTAGCAAAATTGGAATCACATCATTTGGACACTCCTAGCTCCAGATATGATTTAATGAAGATTGGAGCAATTTCTGGAAATAAATAAAACGAAAACCTAAATCTAAACAGGCTGACACGGCGGGGCCCAGGGGTCAACGGACCCACCCGCCAGTGAGACAGAGAGCAGGGGACGGCGGCGCCCGGATTTTGACCGGGCGAAAGCACGCCGGGCGGTGAAGTTTCCGGCGTCCACATCATCATCAACGTGCTCCCCGTGACCTAGCGCATCGATAGGGGTAGGTTAGAGGCGCGCCGCATCGGCCGGAGCAAGCTCGACGGCGACGATGGCGGGCGCCGGCGGCGCTGCACGACGGCGCCATTGCCCGCTCCCAAACGACGGGCTCAATTGAGCCGCGCACTATCTACTACACCTAGGCGAAGCAAGCAAGGGGGTGTTGGAGGCTAGGGTTGCTACGGGGCGGAGCTTGGTTCGCGTGCATGGGCGGCGGGCGGCGAGAGCACGGCGGCGGCGGCTTTTGTTCCCGCTAGCCGAACCCTAATTGGTCTAACCCACCGAGGGCTACGCCAACTACGACTCACGGCAACCTCGAGACAAGGCACGAGATAGAGAGAGAGAGGGCGGAGCATCGCCGCCAGGGCGAGCTTGAAGCTCGGCGGCGCCCGGCCATGTCGAAGGGCGGCGGAGCTCGCAATGCGGGCTCACCTTTGGTCGGGCCCGGTGGCGCTAGCTAGCTCAAGTGATGGAGGACATGGTGGCGGAGCTCGGTGTGCGATTTGGTGGGTGGTGACGCGGTGGCAACGGCGTGAGCGGGCGGCGGAGATCGCGGGCGTCGTCGGCGCCGCCTTTTTCTTCCGCCCCCGCGAACAGAGAGGCGAGAGGAGAGAATGGGAGCGAGAGAGAGGCCGGGCGGGTCGTGGGCGATGTGGAGGCGCCGCGCCGTGCCACGACGGCCTGACGGGCGGGCCCGGCGCCGGGCGTACGGACGCCAAGTGGCGACCGTTGCTGGCACCGGCCGGCCACGCCCGGCCGTTTGAACGGCGTCGGCGCCGATTCATAACAATTGAATTTGACCTCGAACCCGATTTTCAAAGGTGATTAACTCCTAAACCGTGCCCAACTAGCCAAAAAACTGTTTTACTAAAAGTTCTAGCCCTATATCTGATCTCCAACTTTGTTTACAGGGGTTTGCACTGGTTCGGCTCGGTTTGGAAACTACAGCTCGATGAAGTACCCTCAAAACAAACTGAACTCGGCATATGACTTAGCCAAATTTCAGACAACCAAACCAGTGCTGATTTTGACAGAAATATGGAATTTTGAGCAACTTATGCACATTTTCATGGTTTGAGCCTTAAATAAAGTTTGTTCTATATAAAATTATCTACAACTTTTATTTAGGGCTCACAGCCATGCAAAGCCTCTAGCTTGCAGATTTGAAACAGTCAAAGCAAACAGCCCTGGAGGCACTTTTAAGGTCAAACCATCATCTAGGGACTTAATTAGACAAAGTGCTTAATACAAACATTGTTCCATTTAGTGTTCTAAGCATCATTGAGTTACTGTAGAGCACATTTGACAACTTGGCAAGTCATGACATACCATCGATCAAGCATAGCAAGCATGAGACGATCATTACATGAACTCAAACATGGAAATACATAATAACTTATCATAAACATGCATATATGAGATGATGATGATGCTCATGACCAATTTATGCAGGTGATTTAGTGAGCCAACACCTGGGGTGTTACAGAGGTGGTCAAAGCATTTGGAGACGGGATCCTCTCAAAGTGGCAATTCAAAGATTTCTGCAATGAAAATCCAAGAACCAACGAAGAGTTCAAAAGAGCAGTTGAAAAATTGATCTCTTCTGAAGAAAGAAGAAGCAGATTCCTAAAACGTGACAACCCAGACAGAAGAAATCGTTTTGACAACAGAACATACGACAAGAGACCAAGGCAAGAAAATATGATTGCAGCTACAAACAACAAGAGAAGATATTCTAAGAACGAAAGCAAGGAATACAAAGAAAGAAATATCAAGGAGTTCAAAAATACCCCATGCCACTTCCACCCAAAATCAAACCACATGTTGATAGATTGTGTCATTTTCAAGAATTAGTACAGTAGAAAAAACTAAGTACTGAAGAAAGCTAGATAAAGAAGAAAATAACTCAAGAAAAGAAGAAAAGAAGCCAGAAGGAGACTACCAAGAAGCACAAAGATAGATTATTTTGGTAATCTAATCAGGAATACCAAACTCGAGAAGCCAAAGGCAAGAAAAGTTAGCTCACAGGACGATTATGGCAGCAGAACCCACAACTCCT
Source organism: Chrysopogon serrulatus (assembly GCA_015844335.1). NCBI lineage: Eukaryota > Viridiplantae > Streptophyta > Magnoliopsida > Poales > Poaceae > Chrysopogon > Chrysopogon serrulatus. The sequence continues at coordinate 155,635 of JADLZL010003646.1, read as the reverse complement.
AGGTATCTCGATTGGTCAGAATACCCCATACATTTTTCAAGGGACGATCAATGGACAAGCACAACCAATGCTGGACACTACCCACTAGTCCTCGCTCCCACCATAGCTAGAGTGACAGTACTAAAGGTTCTAATTAATGGAGGAGCAGGATTAAACATCATATTCGCAGATACACTTAGAAAAATGAAGATAGATTATGAAGAAATGCCAACTTCAACTAGCACACCATTTTATGGGATCATACCAGGAGAAGCATCAATGTCTATCGGGCAGATTACGTTACCAATCACCTTCGGAACGTCGGAAAAATACAGGACAGAGTTCACCAAATTTGAAGTAACCGATTTCGAATCTTGAAGACCAGCATTAGCAAAATTCATGGCAGTACCACACTATCGATATCTACTGCTCAAAATGCCTACAACAAATGGAGTCCTATCGCTAAGAGGAGATCTGAAGAAGGCTTTTAACTGTGATATACAGGCAATTCAGATTTCTCAAAAAATACAAGATTTGAAAGTCAGAGAAGAAATCGCCACGCTAGCGGAAGAACTCAGACAAGAAAGAATCCAAATACCAAGTAAGAAGATGAATAAGACTAATAGTTTCACTCCTTCGGAAGAAGCCAAAACAAAAAAGATTGATTTGCAAACTGGTGATCCTGAGAAGACGGCAATAATCAGCGCGGAACTAGACCCCAAATAGGAACTTGCGCTCACCAAATTTCTTCGGGACAACAAAGATATATTTGCCTGAAAACCTGCAGACATGCCTGGAGTCCCAAGAAATATGGCTGAGCATATAATTGACGTAAATAAAGGAGCAAGACCGATAAAACAAAAGCTAAGATGATTCACACCAGACAGGAGGATAGCTATCAAGAAAGAACTCACTAAACTCATGGCAGCAGGGTTCATCCGAGAAATATTAAATCCAGACTGGTTGGCCAATCCGGTACTAGTACCCAAAAAGAACATAGACGAATTACAAATGTGCATTGACTTCACAGATCTTAATAAGCATTGCATAAAAGACCCTTACAACCCGCTAAGGATTGATCATATCATTGATTCAACAGCAGGATCAGCATTACTCTCTTTTCTGGATTGTTACTCAGGATATCATCAAATTTCTTTACGAGAGGAAGACCAAAGCAAAACATCTTTCATAACACCTTATGGTGCATATTTCTACAAATCAATGCCCTTTGGGCTAAAAAACGCAGGAGCAACTTATCAAAGAGCCATACAGACTTGTTTGGAAGATCAAATAGGAGTTAACATAGAAGCTTACATTGACGATGTGGTGATAAAGACAAGAACACCAGATACATTGATATCAGACCTCGAAGAAACATTCAAGAACCTAAAAGCCTGGAAGTGGAAACTCAACCCAAGCAAGTGTGTTTTTGGAGTACCGTCTGGACAATTGTTAGGGTTCTTGGTCAGCACCAGAGGCATTGAGGCAAGCACAAAACAAGTCAAGGCAATATTAAAAATGACACCTCCGAAAAACATCAAAGACATACAAAAGCTCACTGGATGCATGGCAGCATTAAACAGATTTTTATCAAGACTTAGGGAGAAAGGAATGCTATTTTTCAAATTATTAAAGAAGTCTAGAAAATTTGAATGGACGAAGGAAGCTGATGAAGCGTTCCAACATCTAAAAGAATACCTAACATCAGCTCCAGTAATGGTGCTACCTTAAAGAAAAGAAGACTTGCTACTTTACATCACAGCAACAAGGAACGTTATCAGCACAGCTATTACAGTAGAGAGAAAAGAACCCGGACACGCTTACAAGGTTCAAAGACTAGTATATTACATTAGCGAAGTATTGGCAGAATCAAAAGCAAGATACCCCCAAGTTTAGAAAGTGCTATATGCAGTCCTAATAACATCGAGGAAATTAAGACACTACTTCCAAGAACACAAGATCACGGTGATAACAGACTTTCCACTCCGAGACATCCTAAGAAACCACGATTCCACAGGGAGGATCTCAAAATGGGCAGTCGAATTAGGAACTTTCAAGATAGATTTTAAACCAAGGACAGCAATAAAATCCCAAGCCTTAACAGACTTCATTGCTGAATGGATAGAAATCAACCAAAAGGGACCAGAGATTATCAATGATCATTGGAAAATGTATTTTGATGGATCACTAAAGCTAAGGGGAGCTGGTGCAGGAGTACTGTTAATATCTCCTGAAGGAAAACAACTCAAGTATGTATTATAGATACTGTGGCAAGCCACAAATAATGAAGCAGAATATGAAGCACTATTGCATGGATTGAAAGTAGCAAAAAGTTTGGGGATAAGAAGACTTCTTGTTTACGGGGATTCATCAGTAGTGATCAATCAAATAAACAAATAATGGGACTGTACCAAAGATAACATGGGAGCCTATTATGCCGAAGTTAGAAAAATAGAGAGAAACTTTCAAGGCCTAGAAGTACACCATGTACTAAGAGATTCAAATGTGGCAGCACATGTACTAGCGAAACTAGGCTCAGACAGAGCCAAAGTACCACCCGGAATCTTCATAGAAGAATTATTGGCGCCATCAATAAAACAAATCGAAGATATAACAAGAGAAGCAATGGATATCGATAAGATAAGTCAAATATCCCAACAAATTATGGTCATTCAAATAGATTGGAGGCAAGAGATCATAGAATTTATCAAAGAAAAGAAGTTACCTGAAGACAAGACAGAAGCGGCAAAAATAGTAAGAAAAAGCAAAAACTATGCCCTAGTATGTGACAAGCTTTATAAAAGGGCAGCATCATCTGGAGTATTACTCAAATGCGTCTGCCAAGCAGAAGGGATTGAAATCTTAGATGAAATACATGGAGGATGCTGCGGCAATCATGCAGCATCAAGAGCTGCGGCAATCATGCAGCATCAAGAACTCTAGTAGGAAAAGCATTCAGATCTGGATTTTATTGGCCAACAACACTCAAAGATGCAGAGCACCTAGTGAAAACTTGCAAGAAATGCTAGATGTTTGCAAAACAGTCACATGTTCCAGCACATAATTTAATATGTATACCACCAGCATGGCCCTTTTCATGCTGGGGGCTGGACCAAGTAGGACCTTTGAAGAAAGTCAAAGGAGGATTCAAGTACATCTTTGTGGCAATAGACAAGTTTACCAAGTGGATTGAATACAAGCCACTAGTCAAATACAATGCAGACAAAGCAATAGAATTCATACAAGAAATCATGCATAGATTTAGAATACCAAATCAGATAATTACAGACCTCGGTTCACCTTTTACAGCAAGAGAATTTCAAGAATGGGCCGAAGATTGTGCAATCAAAATAAATTTTGCATCAGTAGCTCATCCTCAAGCCAACAGACAAGTGGAAAGGGCAAATGGATTAATTTTGCAAGGTTTAAAACCAAGGTTATATGAAGACTTGAAAGACTATGGAGGAAAATGGATAGAAGAATTACCCAAAGTTGTATGGGGGCTAAGAACACAAATTAGGAGAGCAACAGGATATTCTCCTTTATTCCTGGTTTATGGATCAGAAGCAGTATTACCTGCAAACTTGATCTAGACAGCTCCAAGAATAGAACAATACGAAGGAGAAGCTGAAGAAACAAGAAGACTTGAAAATTGATTCCCTAGAAGAAGTCAGAAACACTGCAATTATAATGACCGCCAAATATTTACAAGGACTAAGAAGACATTATGACAGAAGCACACAAGAACGATCCTTCAAAGTAGGAGACTTGGTTATAAAACTAATACAAAAGAAAGATGAAAAACACAAACTACTAAGTCCTTAGGAAGGACCAAACAAAGTTCAAAGAGTAACAGGGCCTGGGACATACGAACTAACTACAATGGACGACGTACCACTAAAGAATACTTGGCATATAAGCCAGCTAAGAAGGTTCTACACTTGAAGAAGAACAACTTATTTTAGAGGTTTATGGGTATAACCAAGCTAAAGAATACGAGAAAACCCAGCTATGACTATCGGCATCTTTATACCATTTTATATGGCCTATTTTTGAAGCTGTGACTACCAGCATCTTTATGCCATTTTATATGGCCTATTTTTTGAAGCTGTGACTACCAACATCTTTATGCCATTTTACATGGCCTATTTTTGAAGCTGTGACTACCAGCATCTTGATGCCACTTTATGCGGCCTATTTTTGCAGCTATGACTACCAGCTTCTTTTTTGCCACTTTGTATGGCCTATTTTAGAGGTTTATGGATACAACCGAGCTAACGCATGCAAGAAAACCCAAGTTCACTGCACTTAAGCCAGTGTTCTATTTGAGAGGTTTATGGGTACATCCGAGGCTAAGGCATGCCAAGAAAATCCAGGCTCACTGCACTCAAGCCAGTGTTCTATTAAGAGGTTTTTTGGGTACAACCAAGCTAAGGCATGCAAAAAAACCCAACTATGACTTCCAGCACCTTTTTACTACGGGTTGTTGGTGTAACCCTGCTAAGGCACGCAGAAAACCTCCATCTATCATACAAGACAACGGCAAGAACAACTCTGCCGTGACAAGAAGAAGATTTCAACACCTTTTTCACTACGGGTTGTTGGTGTAACCCTGCTAAGGCATGCAGAAAACCTCCATCTATCATACAAGACAATGGCAAGAACAACTCTATCGTGACAAGAAGAAGATTTCAACACCTTTTTCACTATGGGTTGTTGGTGTAACCCTGCTAAGGCATGCAGAAAACCTCTATCTATCAAACAAGACAAACAGCAAGAACAAGTCTGCCTCAACAAGAAGAAGGCGTCAACACCTTTTTACTATGGATTGTTGGTGTAACCCTGCTAAGGCATGCAGAAAACCTCCATCTATCATACAAGACAAACAGCAAGAACAACTCTGCCTCGACAAGAAGAAGGCGTCAACACCTTTTTACTACGGGTTGTTGGTGTAACTCTGCTAAGGCATGCAGAAAACCTCCATCTATCATACAAGACAAACAGCAAGAACAACTATTTCACTATGGGTTGTTGGTGTAACCCTGCTAAGGCATGCAAAAACCCTCCATCTATCAAACAAGACAAACAGCAAAAACAACTCTGCCACAGCAAGAAGAAGACGTCAACACCTTTTTTACTGCAGGTTACTGGCGTAACCTTACTTATGCATAAAGAAAAAATCCATCTACCTTACAAGATGTCAACAGAAGAACCCTGCTATGATGAAAAGAAGGCATCAACATTTTCTATTACAAGATAACGAGCCAAGAAGTTCACCACAATGAAAAAGAAAACAACAAGCATCTCTGACTCGATGAATCACAGAAAAATCTTTACCTTGATGGGCAAAAGAGCATCAGATGGAGAATTAGAAAAGTCATCCCATTAAATTAAAGGAGATTTTTACACAAAGGAGGGGGAATAAAAAACCCTATTACAGACTACTCTATGAAATTTTGGAGAACAATGTCTCCTGGATCTACTTTGTCTGCAATCTGACCCACAGCCGTCTCGAAACTCTCCATGAGGTCTTCCACAGAGTCTTGGTCAAAAGGAAGGGTAAAATTGAGCATGCTCAAATCCACGCCTGCCTCAACCTGGGCGTTTGCAAGAGCAATCCTGGCCCCCCTGACGAACGCCATTGATTGCCACCTGATTAATCCGAGCAGGGATATTCCCCACCCAGGCCGCCACAGTAGGACCCTGGGCATTGACATGGAAAGCAGCAGCATTCCCAGCCGCCAGAAGCTCATTGAAACTGGCGGTCGTCGCTGCAAAGAGCAAATCAAGAATAATCATTAAGGAAGACACAAAAATATAAAAAACAAAGCAACTGGAAACAACCCTCACCAATGAGCTGGGAATCCAATTCCGTAACCCGCTGATTAGCGAGTCGCGCCCTCTCCTCACCAGCTTCAAGAGCAGCTTGAAGCTGAACAACATACTGCTCAAGCAAACCAGTATGGATGGTCTCATCCGTATAGCGTGCCCGAGAAGCATCCACCTCCACGCGGAGTTTATCAACGCCGGGGACCAAGGCGTCAACTCCCTCGGTGTCTTCCTCCTCCGCAGTAGGTTCACCCTCTTGTCCCTCAGCAGCTTCCACCGGAGGATCATTCTTTGTTTCCTCAGCTGCTCCCTCCGGTATCTCTAGAAGAACGGCCGCTGGAGCAGGCTGATCCACCTCCTCACTTCCGGAGCTACCGAGGAAGGACCGGCACCATCTGGGCGATAGCCACCAATAGCAGCCTGCGATGAGAAATCATAGCACTACAAAAGGAAGATATTCAGAATAAAAAACAGCCAAAACAAAGAAAGGGGGAGATTCAAAAACTGAAAAACCCACTAGAGCACCTCCAACCGGCGACGAAGAGGACGAGGGTCAAGATCTTCGACCGCCGGACGTTTACCGCGATCACCATTGCCAGCCATTGAGGAAGATTTCTCAAGGAAAAAAGGAAAGAAACAGCTACAGTACAGAACGGAAGAAATAGTAAGAAACACTTGGAAGCAGAATGATCCTGGGCTCAAGAGGAAGGTACAGTTTTATAGAAAGAAAACGGGAAGTCAAAGCGGTTCATCTCCCACGACACGCGAATTAAGGGCACGACTTACCCCCACGAAGTGCAAATTAAGGGCAAAACTGAAAACGGATAATCCCCACGATGCACGGGTATTAAGGAGAAAGCGTTTGGTATTCCATAGAAACTTGGAGATACAATCCCATGACAAAAATCACACAGTCGAAGATAAAGAAAACAACCCTACCACTGTATTGAGAAGATCGATGGATAAAAATAGCCCTACCGACTGTATGCAACTCTACAACAGAGTCATTTTAGCAAATCTAGTGCAAGAACGAGGAAAATCATATCCAGACATAGAATTAATTCAAAGGGAAAGGAAATAAATACATTGGCACAAGAAAATCTGTTCAGTAATCTTATCCTCACACAGGAGGAGTAGGAGGGGGTTCATCCCCAAGTTCTATACGGTTAACTAGTTGATTTACAAGATCTGTCAGCTCAGCCTCTGCAGAATTCACCGCTGCTTGATATTCATCAGAAGGGTTGTCATCTGCTAACCGATCCAAAGGAGCTTGAGGGGAAACTTCCCGGAATTGGCCCAGAAGATTACTCACGCAAGTGCATAGAGTATTCTTCAAGAAGCCATAAAACCGAGTAGGGATTTGAGAAGCAAAAGTTTCAAAGTTCACTTGCTCCCCACCCTCAGGACCTATAAAAGAAAAAATATAGCTAAAAGAAGCCCAAAGTGCTTAAAACTGGGCATTGGCCGCACCAAGTTGATCCTTCAGAGATTGAATAGTGGTGATCGCCTGAAAAACATCTTGGTCAGCATCCTTTCGCATTTGTCTAGCTACAAGCTGATCAGCAACCCAGTGGCGATAAAAATCAAGAAGGCTCCTTACCTTTTGGTCTTCTTCTTCAGAAGGCTTTGCCACTGACTTCAGATGACGAACCTCTTTAGAAAGTTTATCATTGTTTTGAACAACAGCTATTATTGGACAAGAAAGTAAAACACAAGTCAGAACAATTAGAAGGAAAATAATGATAGAAGAAAAAGTAAAGAAACTTACTGGACATATCTTTTCTTAGAGACTCAATCTGAGAATGAGCCTCAAGCAATGCCTTCTCCTTCTCAGAGGCCACATCCACCGCAAGCTGACGCTGTTGCTGCTCCTTCAGGAGATCTTCCTTAATTTTCAACAACTCATTCTGAGTTACCTTAAGCTGAGAGTTCAATCTTGTAGTAGCAGCAGCTTCATCACGACCAAACAGCAGATCTTGGTCCAGATAGAAGGACTTCAAAAGAAATGCAGAAAGTTAGAAAGATGGAAAAGAAGAAACCAAGCATCCAAAATTACAAGCAAAATGAACAGGTTTTACATTGAAAAGTCTACCAAATTTGGTAGAATATTCATCATAACAAGATTTCAGCTCCGCCAGTTGGCGTTCACGACTCAAGTTAAAGTCATCAACACTTGAAAGACCGTGCACTGGTGAAGAAGGAACCTCTTCATTCCTACCCTAACTACTTGGAACAACGCCAGTCAGGATAGGAGAAGCCAAGGGCTAAGAAGAACTACTTGCAACCAATGACAAAGGGTCAGCAGAAGCCTCCCCTGGCACATGCTTTGTTCCAGAAGACTCATCAATTTCCAGAGGGAAATCAACAAGATACCTTGTTAAGAGGTATAAAATTAATTTAGATCACAAAAGAAAGAATAATACCGGGAAATAGACAAGCAACTCACTGGATGGGGAAAGTTCAGCATGCTCAGGAGAAGGCTAACGAGCTGTAGAGGCCTCAACAGCAGAAGAAGCAGGCCTACAAACATAAAAAGAAGTCAAGAATAAGAAGACACACATAAAAAAGAAGAAAGAAGGTAGAAAATCACATGCCAACGCTTAACTTACTTCGCAATTCGTTTAAAACTACCCGGGCGCCTACTCCAGGTAGCAACAGGAACGAGAAGGGCAGACAGATTAACCTTCCCCTCAGAAGGAGGAGGAAGATCTAGACCAAGGGAAGTAGAAGGACCCCCAGCGGCATCAGAATGTCTAAAGATGAGAAAAGAACTCAGAAAAAAGAAGTCAGAATAAATCCATACAGTAAGCAAACAACAACTCATCGGTGAACAGCAAGGGGGATGGTGTCATCTCCATCATCATCTTCACCTTCGTGAAGGACAACAGAAATACCACCTAAAAAAAGAAGTGTCAACAAACAAGAGCTCAATCAAATCAGCCAAAGAGAAACCAAATCTCTCACCTATGATAATATTACCTGAAGGAGGCAAAGAAGAAAGACGTGGCTTCTTTCCCACAGGATCAGAAGCACCCAAAGTTGAACTTTTTCGCCTAGATGTGATAATCATATCAACAATTCGAGGATCAGGACTATACTCAACATATGAAACTTGACCAAAAGAGATCCCCGAAATAGAGTCTTCCAACCCTAACCTCGTAGCAGCAGAAGAAGCAGAAATCTCAACTCTAGAGGGATTGACAGCTGAGCAACAGGCACAACAAGCTCAAAAGCTAGGCCATAACCCTGAAAGGAGAAACAAGATAAGATTAATTAAGAAATATAAACTGAAGGAAAGAAGATACAGTGTAGGATCACAGAAGATTACCGCTGGAGGAGGATTGGAAGCAGAGTATTCCAGCTCTGGTATTGTTGGCATACAGGGCACGTTGGCAAGCATCTTACCAAGGTGCCCAAAAATATCTTCAACAGAAAGTTCTGTATCCTGAACAATCCGAGAAGAATCATTGGGGCCTTCATATTCGAAGCCATAGTGCTCCCTCTGCATTAAGGGTTGCATATGCTGACGAACAAAGCTTGCAATAATACCATGGCCAGTGAGACCAGACTCCTTAAGAAATTGAATTTTATCAAGGAGAGGCCTCAAGGAAGAAGTCTCAGCTTCAGAAAACTTCAGACTCTAGCGGTCGGAGCGAACAGGAGGAGTCAGATAGTCAGAATCAAACAAAGAAGAAGGCTTGGGAATATAAAACCACTTATCATTCCACTTGAGAGGATCGATAAGGGAAAATTGGAAAAAATCAAGCTTCCTGCCTTGGACAGATTGCAGGACGCAACATCCAAAGAGAGGAGCAGCAGAATTATCGGCAAATTTCAAGCAAAAGAAGTAATGAAACAGAGGAAGGCAAGGAGGGATACCAAGGAACACTTCGCAAAGATGAGCAAAGGCAGCAAGGAAAAGAACTCCATTAGGAGTGAGATGGTGAAGGGAGATTTCAAAGAACGTGAGAAACTCAAGAAGAAAGGCAGAAGGAGGGAAGGTCAAGCCAAACAAGACAAAGTGTTGGAACATCACCATCTGATTTGGAGAAGGAGCAGGAACAAGATGCCCACTTGGAATCACATAGTCAGACAAAGGCCGATGATGAAGAAGACCACGGGAAACAAGCAACTCCACCTCCGCTTCTGTAGTCGTGCAAGCTGACCACTCCTTCTGCAAGGCACGCATCCTCAGAAAATCTAGATTGGGAGCAGGCTTGCTGCTACCAGCACTCTTCGACGACTTCTACACCATCTAGGAAGATCAAACAAAAATAGCAAGCAGGACAGGAGAAAAAGACTTCGGCGGCGGCGGCAGGTAGAAAGAGCTCAAGAAAGTTAGGGTTTCAGAAAGATTGGGAGTCGGTCACAAAATAACCAAGAGCAGAAGAAACAATCAAATGGTATAGAAGGGCTATATAAAGAGTAGAGGAGGCCCATTGAGGCCCATTAAGCAATAATTATAAACGGAACTTTCCTGATCTCAACCCACAAGATGTGGAGGCCCGTTGTAATACAGCGGCACTCAGGAAAACAACCCAGCAAGGATATGGGGCAGCTCAGAAGATATCAGAACAACCCTAGAAAGCTATAAGCAACCTGGAAACAGAAGTAAACAACCTAGGAACATGGCCATACACACTACAAGTCATACAGAGACATCATTTTAAGGATACAAAAATTTTAGATCTCTTTCTCAAATATCATTACAAGGATACAATCATACAAAGAGGTCTGCTATCTTCAGATTTCATCAGCCGACGATACAAGAATCTCAAATTTTTCTCAAGCAAAGATTACAGAGATACAACCATAAAAGACCATAATACTTGGGATACATCAGATCTTACAAGGATGACAAAAGCAAAATAAGCATGCAATAGATATTGGACAAAGAACCCTGTGGAATTTGAGGTTAGGTAGGAACCTCCACCAAGATTTAATGTCACCCATAGCAGGAGTAGGCATCCTAGATCAACGTATTCGTAGAAGAGCAAAAATGCCTCAAGAAATGCCTCACATGTCAGGACACTTGCACTGGATGTCCGAACCCTTGAGGTGGATAACCAAGCAAGTGTCCCCAACGCATGCTGGCCCGAATTCCACCACGCAAGAAGGGCGAGGCAGAAGACAGAACAATGGCTCAGTCCAGGTAATCCTTCGAAGAAGAGCTGACAACACACGCTGGTCCAAAGGAAAGACATCGTCGGAAGCAAGAAGGAAACGCGTTGGAAGATGAGGCAACGCGATGAACGCCACCCACATCAAACTACTCCAACATTTGCCTCGACGGTGTCCCACAATGGACGACAAGCCAAGATTAGCCTGCTACTAATCCTGTTCACAACAACTCTAACATTTGCAAGAAAGATTACAGATAAGCAGAAGAGACGCCCGGGGGCTCGTCATCTTCACACAATACAACAAACTCACTCCTCATCATATCACTCAGAAAAGGCACCAATGAGACTACAGAAGATTGAAACAAGAACAATAAGAAGAACAAAGGGATGAATACTCCAGACACCAAGAGGACAGTTTTTATAGACAAAAATCGGTGTACATACACCAAGCTCATAGAAGGAAAGGAATCTCAAAAGGACAAAGTCACATGCAAAGTGGACAGCAGCAGAAGTAAAAGCTTCCCACTCATGGGGAAACAGTACATGCACGCCATAAAAGACAACAGCAGGGTGACTCAACCACCTAGGATGCATTTAAATGAAGCTACACCGAAAGCCAATCATCAAAAAAGACAAGGAAACTTTACTAGAGTTCTTTCTTCACAGAAAGAACCCAGAAAAGTTTAGGGGGCTGCAGGGTACACCAAGACAACGACATCTTTTCAAAAAAGGACCCTCAGGCTTCTTTCTACAAATGAAGCAAGAAGCTCGGGGGCTGTAGAGTACTCCTAGCATTTTTTCAAAACGGACCCTCAGGCTTCTTTCTACAAAAGAAGCAAGAGGCTCGGGGGCTGCAGAGTACTCCTAGCAATTTTTTCAAAATAGACCCTCAGGCTGCTTTCTACAAAAGAAGCAAGAGGCTCGGGGGCTACACTCAATGAGTGCACTTAAAGTGCACTCCAAAAAAGCAAGAAAAACCGAAGTACAGACCATCTCAAGATTTCACTCCAAGAAAGAACCCGAAGCTCAATCCTAAAATGCTCGGGGGCTTATCGACAGGGGAACATAGGGGTTCCTCACTGAAGACAATACGGAGTAAATCCATGTAATTTAGGAAATTAATACACCAAAGAGCTTAGAACTCTACCTTGAGATCCGACTAGGATACGAAAAGAACCCTCGGTAGTACCTAGACTATAAAGGGCTACTAAGGGTACCCCTTGTAAACAGAACCAATACTCAACAATCAACAACACCCCAACTGGATTAAGGCTATTACTCGAGATACTCAAGGGCCTGAACCAGTATAAAGTCACTCTCATCACGCAAATCAACCGCCAAGTTCCGTTAGATTCGATGAGACTCGAACAAACAACTGTCCCAGGTAACCCCGAGACAGGCTATCGAAGATAAAACATCGACAATGCTGAAGGGTCGAGATGGCGGACTAGAGGGGGGTGAATAGTCCTTTCAAAAATCTAATCGCAGCAGATGACCGAATCAAATGCGGAATTAAAACTATCGGTCTAACCAAGTGTTAACACTGGATTTTGGTAAAGAGGATGACAGGTAGACTAGTACATGACAGGCTCGCGAAAGGGAAGTATTCAGAAACATTCGGCAAGCTCCATACGGGTGGCTATTCCTAGCAATTCGGCAAGTGTCCATGCGGTCGGCTAACTCTGAGCGATTCGGCAAGTGATCGTGCGGTCGGCTATCTTTGAAGGCGGTGGCTCCAATCGGGAAATAAAAGGTGGCAAGTTAAAGCCCGTTAGAAGGAAAGAATCATGATAATCGAGGACTCCGAGAAGGATTAGAGCAAGAACCGTCATATTTTCCTTAGTATTGTGTAATTGTAATCTTCTAGGAATCATGTTATGTCCAGGGTATAAATATAAGCCCTCAACCATTGTAAAAGATGTTCACAACCAAATCAATACAATCGGCCCCGTGCCAAGTTTTTCGAGTCCTTTATCGTGTCGTTGAGTTCTTTGAGAGGAGCCATCGATCCGTCAACCTCCGAAAGTTCTGACAACCTTGCTATCATGTCTAGTATCATACGGTGGATTTAGACGTTGATGCAAGTAGTCTTGTTTGTCTCGACTGGATGGCCGTGCGGCAGGCGTCTGCTTGATAATCAAGAGGTCTTTGCTTATGCTTTGTTTATCTCGACTGGATGGTCGTGCGGCAGGCGTTTGCTTGATAGCTTAGCAAAGCAAGATAGTTATTGGCTCTATTAGATTTGGCAAGGTCTGATAGATTCATTAAGTTATCATGTGTTGCATGTTTTTAATTACTTGTAACACTCCTTTGCCCAATCTAGATTGATTAGGTTCGGCTTCTTACTTTTATAGATCTATTTGTTCTCTAACATTTTATTCTTATATTATCATGATAGATAGATCATATGCTTACATAGCCGAGTTAGATCAATCTAGATTGTTACATGTTGCGGGTTCTTACATGTTAGAAGCATTTAAATCTTGATAGGATTGAGTGTCGTGCGGCAGATACAAGTTCTTGATGGGTTTGCTCGTGATAGCTTGTTTGTTCCTTCTTCATGGACCCCGAGTCGGCTGACTTGCTGAGCTTGGCTATGCTTCAACTCATGATCGACTTTCACTTGTTCAAACATGTCTTCTCATGCAAGCGTGTTCGGCAATCAATGCTTTACGTGTCTTTTATCTTTATATTAGCCGAATGAATCACAAACATGATTGGCAGACAGCTTCTATAGCTGTATGTCGTTGTAAGTGGCTTCAGGGCCATATATACGGAACTGTCTGGTCTCATCCGGCATGTTCCGATTTTTGTATTTAACAATCTTTTGTCCCTTGTCAGTTTTCAGGTCAAATTGACTGGCACGCTTCCGGATCTTCAAACCGCCCGGTCATCCGATTGAAGCCACGCTTTTCGGCTTGCTGTGTGTGAGGTACAGTGCATCACGTTTTGTGTCAACACACTTTTTGGCATGCCCAGTGGGACCCCATCGTTCAAGATGCCTGAAATCAACAATGACCACGTTCTGGATGTGACCATAGATGAGTTGCCGGAGAATTCGAGGGAATTGGTGCAGTAAGCATGTGAGCAATTTCAACAGAAGTGCTTGATGTCCTTTTCCAAGAATAAGAGCAACAAGGTGTTCTAGAAGCAATCGTTGCCAAGGGTTCTTCTTCCACATCAATCTGATTTTACGGAAGAAGAGGATGCTCAAAAGATGTTAGAGTTGGTTCACAGGGCTCTGGGAGAAACTATGACGAATCATTATACAGCTTTTCTGAATACTTTTCGTGCAATCATGGTTAGCACTTTCGACCCAATGGCCGATAAACACTTCGAGGAGAACGCTGGCCCAATCCGTGGACCAACACTTTTCAACGTACCAAATTATCAAGAAAAGCCCACTAGAGATGGTGGAGTATCTGGTTCAAACAAGGATGAATCAGCCCCCAATGAAAAACAATAGCCTCCTACCTATGGCCAGGTGACATTTGGTACAACAGGAGATGTACCCCCATCAGCTTTCAAAGTGTCTCCAGCATCAAATAGGCTGCAGAGGAATATGTATGGAGATGGATATCAGGAATTTACTGATTATACTGCTTTGGATGCTTTGCCGAATCCAGGATACAAGAGTGCATCAGGTATACCTTCTAGAAGGCAAACATGTGGAACTCCGAATTCAGACGTTGATCTTATTATGCATAGGATGGCTGATATGATACAGAATCAGTTCGGCCTAAAGCCAAAAAATCAATCCTATTCATACAAGTCTCCTTATCCAGAATGGTACAGTAGAGTGGCACTTCCTCCAAGGGTCAAACCTCCAATGGATTTAACTAAGTTTTCTGGTCAAGATGATACTAGCACTTTGGAGCATATCAGTCGTTACTTGATGCAGCTTGGGGAGGCCTCCACAGACGAAGCTTGGAGAATTCGATATTTTCCCTTTGTCTCTCACAGGGCCAGCTTTCACATGGTTTACCTCCTTGCCAGCCCATTCCATTGGTACATGGGCAGAGCTAGAGCAGAAGTTTCATGCATATTTCTTTATGGGTACTAATGAGAAGAAGCTGGTTAACCTCATGAGTTTGAGACAGAAAGCTAATGAAACACCACAAGAGTATCTTCGCAGGTTTAGAGAAAACAAGAACCTTTGCTATTCTCTCGAACTTACCGGATGATCGCTACTGGGATGGCGATAAGCGGGCATGCAGCCGAACGTCGAGAGAAAGCTATTCGGCATGGAGTTTGATGACCTTGGTCAACTTTCACGATGATTGCAGCTATGAGTAATCAAGCCCAAGGGTTCAAGAGAGATAACCGCTTCCAAAAGGGTAATGTTGCTAGTGAAATGTATCAAAGTTTTCTGGAAGAAGCAGCTGAATATGATGACGATGACGAGATAGCTGCAGCTGAACTGACTTGGGCAAAAGAGCCTACTCAAGTTAGTCAACGTTGGTTAAGGCAACAAAAGGGAACTTATGAATTTGATGTCTCTAAATTAGACAAGCTTTTTGATCTATTAGTAAGGGAAGGACGCATTAAACTGCCAGAGGGACATCCTATGCTGCGTCCTGAAGGAGTGAAAGACAAGAAGTACTGCGGCTACCATAACACCAACTCTCATTCTATCAATGATTGCCGAGTGTTCAGAGTACGGATTCAGAAGGCTATCCAGGAGGGACATCTGAAGTTTGATGGCAAAATAAAGGTTGATGGTCAGCCTTTTCCTCAGAATATGATTTCTTTCTCTATGAATATGGTTTCCGCAGATGATTCTAAAGGTAAAGGCAAGGTGAAGGTGTTAACCTCCGACAGAGCAAAGAAAAACTGGTACTGAACTGAGGAGCTGAAGGAAAAAGTTTGATTCAAGAATAGCCGAACCGAAAGAGGTGAAACTTCTAAGCCTAAGGTTACATCACGTATTCTATTGAACAAATGGCAAAGGCAGCAAGAAAGAGAGTACTACGAAGAGCAAAGGTTTATAGAAGAACGCCGGAGATATGAAGAAGAGGTGAATCGTAGAGAGCAAGAAGAACACATAAGAGAGATGGAGCAGTCTCATTGGGGGTGTTCATTCTTTAAACATTGTTGGAATGAAGGCTTGAAGTTGCCTGCTAGAAACAATTGCCCTGAATGCAGTGATCAATATTTTGGGTACAGGCAATCTCGAGTCAACCGCCGTCCGATCCATGAAAGACTTGGAACACAGTTTCCTGAGGACGATCGACGCTTAAAAATAGACAGTTTTGAGAATCAGCAAAGGAAGAGGTTTGCATACCAACGTTGGACTCATTATAAAGGATACAATGGAGAGGAAGGTCCCCATGAATACGTATGGCAGAGAGGACAGTGGTGCCTTCCAGAACTGAGGAAGAGCCAAAAGAGAAGAGTTCAACGTTTGAGGAATGAGGAGCTAAAACAAGCAGCTGTTGAGGAGAAGCGGACATGGCGCCCTAAAAAGAAACCGGATGGGCATGGTCCTTCAGGTGATGCATGCATGGCCTTTTTCCTCCCATCAGAGTTCATAGCTCCTAAAAACCAGGATGTCCAAGAAGAAGTATACTCCAATTTTGATGAAAGTGAGTTTCAAGATTTGATGGCCCAAATTGTCTTGACGCAAAAGAAAGCGGTTTTTGACAAACCAGCCAAATATCGTCATTTGAAGCCACTTTATTCGAAAGGATACGTCAATGGCAAGCCTCGACTAAAATGTTTGTTGATGGAGGAGCTGCTATCAATATCATGCCATATGCTACCTTCAGGAAACTTGGGATGACCGGTGAGGACTTGTTAAAAACTGACATGATTCTTAGAGACTTTGCTGGCAATCCTTCTAATACCCGTGGAGCTGTGCATGTCGAGTTGATGATTGGGTCAAAGACCTTGATTACTATATTCTTTGTCATTGATGGCAAGGGGCATACATCCGCTTCTAGGAAGAGATTGGATTCATGCTAATTGTCTGCATTCCTTCAACCATGCACCGATTCTTATTCAAAGGGGTTGGAGATGATATTGAAGTTGTTCACGCCGACGATTCCGTGAGTGTCGCTGCTATGGAACCTCGCTTACGAGAATATGATGGCATTGATTGTTTTTCTGGCAAGATGTGGGGAGAAGGTCCTGTGAATGTCTTCAATAGAGATCAACAGCCGATCCAAGCAGTCGGCTCTCACAGTAATTTTTAATGGGTAATCTAATCGATGGCAACAAAGGAAAGCTGGGATGTGGTTTTATGTCAGTCGACAAGTTGGAAGAAATAAATGTTGGTGATGATACTAAGTCAAGGCCGATGTACATTAGCGCGAACTTGGATCCAGAATATAGATTACAATTGATAGATCTTCTAAAAGAGTTTAAAGATTGTTTTGCTTGGGATTACACAGAGATGCCTGGATTGGATCGCTCTATTGTTGAACATCGATTACCTATTAAGCCCGGATATCGCCCCTATAAACAACCTCCATGAAAAATTTATAAAGAGGAGGTATTGGCCGATGTGAAAAAAGAGATTGAAAGATTACTAGAAGCAAACTTCATTCGGCCATGCAGTATGCGTAGAGTGGATTTCAAGTATAGTTCCAAAGATACAAGAAGAATGGAAAGATGAGGGTCTATATAGATTTTAGAGATCTCAATAAAGCTACTCCTATAGACGGATACCCAATGCCAGTTGCCGATTTGCTGGTAGACGCAGCGGCTGGATATGAGGTGATTAGCTTTATGTATGGGAATGCTGGTTATAACCAAATTTTCAAGGCAATAGAAGATATCTCAAAGACAGCCTTCAGATGCCCCGTCATATTGGTTTGTTTGAATAGATTGTCATGACATTTGGGTTAAAGAATGCCGGTGCAACTTCCCAAAGAGCTATGAATTATATCTTTCATGAGTTGATCGGCAAGATTGTAGAAATCTATATCGATGACGTGGTAGTCAAATCTAGAAATTATGAAGGGCATTTAGCCGAGTTGAGGAAGACTCTAGAATGCACTAGAAGGCATGGTTTGAAAATGAATCCAAACAAATGTGCTTTTGGAGTCTCGGCTGGTGAATTTTTGGGGTTTCTAGTCCATAAAGGAGGGATTGAAGTTGGGAAAAAGAGCATGGAAGCAATAGATAAAGTTGTCCCTCCAACTAATCTCACAGAGTTACAATCACTGCTTGGCAAGATTAATTTCGTAAGAAGATTTATATCTAATTTATCAGAAAGAATTTTGCCTTTCTCTCCGCTATTGAAACTCAAGAAAGATCAAGAATTTATATGGGGTGACATACAACAGAAGGCTTTTGATGAAATCAAAGAGTACATGAAGGCACCACCTGTGCTGGTACCTCCACAACTTGACAAGCCTTTTAAGTTGTATATGGCGGCCGATAGCCTAACAATAGGATCGGCCCTCATGTAGGAATTTGAAGGAAAGGAGAGAGTAATAGCTTATCTTAGCCGAAAACTGTTGGATCCAGAGACAAGGTATTTGGCTACAGAGAAACTTTGCCTGTGTGTGTATTATTCATGTACCAAATTTCGGCACTACCTGTTAAATGCCGAATGTGTGGTAGTTTCTAGTTTTGATGTAATAAAGCATATGTTATCAATGCCAATTTTGAATGGAAGGATTGGCAAGTGGATTTTGGCTTTATCGGAGTTTGATTTAAAATATGAATCGGCAAAAGCGGTAAAAGGTCAAATTATTGCTGATTTTATTACCCAACATCGTGATCTTTCTGTTGAAATGATAAGCATTGTGCCTTGGGCTTTATTCTTCGATGGTTCATCCTGTAGCAAAGGTGGTGGTGTTGGTATTTTCTTGATTTCTCCACAAGGAGTAACCTTTGAATATGCTATTCCCATTGAATTCTGTATTACTAATAATCAAGCGGAGTATGAAGCATTACATAGAGGGCTTTGGCTTCTTATAGAGGTAAAAGCTGTTGCTGTTGAAATCTTTGGGGATTCTGAGTTGGTGATTAACCAATTGACTGGCCAGTATGAGTGCAAGAATGACGTATTAAGGGAATATTATGAAAAGTGCCGGGAACTTTTGAAAAGTTTTTGAGTGGTAACCTTGCATCATATCCCTAGGGGGCACAATGAAGAAGCAAATAAGTTAGCTCAAGCTGCTTCCAGATATCGTGAAAATCAAGAAATTCTCGCTATAGATAAGAATATTTCTGATGCTGATCAAGAGATTGGTGATTGGAGGTGCGAGATTGCCGATTATCTAAGAAATCCATCACAGAAAGTTTCCCGAAAGCTCAGGTTCAAAGCCCTCAGGTTCGTGCTTCTAATTATATTACAAATCTATAGATGGAGTATTGCTTAAATGCTTGGATCAAGAAGAGGCTAGAAAGGTGATGTATGAAGTGCATGAAGGATTGTGTGGTGCACATCAATCAGCTTACCGAATGAAGTGGATAATTAGGAGAACTGGTTATTTTTGGCCGACTATGTTAGAGGATTGTTTTGAATACTATAAGGGGTGTCAAGATTGTCAAAAATTCAGCAATATTCAAAAGGCTCCAGCATCTGCTATGAACCCAATAATCAAACCTTGGCCATTCAGAGGATGGGGCATAGACTTAATTGGCCAAATTAATCCTCCTTCGAGCAAAGGACAGAAGTTTGTGCTCTTGGCCACAGATTATTTTACCAAGTTGGTTGAAGCTATTCCTTTGAAGAAAGTTACATCAGAGAACACGATCAGCTTTGTTAAAGAACATATAATTTATAGGTTTGAAATCCCTCAAATTATAACAACTGATCAAGGGACTCAGTTTACTTCCTCAGAGTTTT
Organism: Chrysopogon serrulatus; assembly: GCA_015844335.1. NCBI lineage: Eukaryota > Viridiplantae > Streptophyta > Magnoliopsida > Poales > Poaceae > Chrysopogon > Chrysopogon serrulatus. The sequence continues at coordinate 135,901 of JADLZL010003646.1, read as the reverse complement.
GTGATTTTGCCGAAGACATGGGAATTAAGTTGTATAATTCTTCTCCTTATTATGCACAAGCCAATGGCCAAGCAGAAGCATCAAATAAGATCATGATCAAGGTCATCCAGAAGAAAATTGATGAGAAACCGAGAAGATGGCATTTGGTTCTTAATGAAGCTTTGTGGGCTTACCGAATGGCTTGCCATGGATCTATTCAAACGTCTCCCTATGAGTTAGTTTATGGGCATCATGCTGTTTTACCATGGGAATTACAATCAGGTTCAAGACGAGTTATGTTGCAAAAGGATTTGGAGAAAGAAGACTATAAAAGTCTAATGATGGATGAGTTGGAGGATTTGCATCTAATTCGTCTCAAGGCACTGGAAAATATTGAGAAGAACAAGATACATGTTGCCAAGTATTATAACAAGAAAGTTAGAGTAAAACAATTCGCAGAAGGTGATCTAGTTTAGAAAACTATACTACCGATTGGAACGAAAGATAGAACATTCGACAAGTGGTCTCCGAATTAGGGAAGGACCTTTTTGAGTAGTGAGATGCGTGCACGGCAATGCATATATATTAAAGACTTTGTTCGAGAGGAATTTGCCGAGCTATCAACGTAAGATTTCTTAAGAAATATTACCCCAGTGTCAAAGTTGGTTCATGAAAAGGAATCAGAAATCAAACAAGATAGCCGATGAAGGAACATCGCCTTTAGTTCAAAAATTGTGGAATTAAAAATAGCCGATACAGTTTGTATCGCCTTTAGTACAAAAATGTCCACGTATAACCGAATGGACTACCGAGAGAGGTGACTTCAGCATTCTGTCTGGTTGGTTTATCGGGAGAAGAGAAAGGTGAAGCCTTGAATGAAAATACTGAACGACATGTCAAATCGGTTGCAACGCAAGACTAAGATCTAGTCGGCTAAGGTGATGTCATGCGTTCGGGAAACATCTTTTGGAGTTGCGTTGTTCAGAAAATGCTGAAGATATCTATTCGGCCATTCAAAACAGAGATCGTAAACAAGCACATTGCAGAAGATAATTTTTATTTACAATCAATCCAATCCCTAATTACAAGCTACTCCCCAAACAATTTGTTGAGGACAGACTGAGCATCAGTGGATTGGACGATGGCAGCAGCATGGTCCTCGTAGAGCTCCAGTTGCTCGTTGATGTTCTCGATGTCTTCTGGAGGCCCGCCAGAGAAGCCGACTGGCTGGACGGAGTAGTCTTCACCAGTCCGAGAAGACATCGCCGCCAGTCCCATGGAGACACCAAGGTGCACACCATGGGTGGCGACCTGATCAATGTGGCCGTCCGCATCATCAAGGCGCGCCTCAGCGGTCTCCCCCTGGGCGTTCACCTTATCAGCGATCCTGTTCGCCGCAGCCTTTAATCGCTCATTCTCCGCAGAAAGTGCTGAACAGGGGAGAAAATGAGTCTGCAGACAGAAAGATCAAGAAATGAAATCTATGCAGAGATGTCGAACCGGTGATGGCGTCGCAGAACTGGTTGCGCTGGTCCTCCCACTCGGCTTGCTCAATGCCGAGCTGCTTGGAGACGTCGCCAAGTTCCTTTCGGGCGTCATCCCTCTCCTTGTGGAAGGTGAGCGCCTCCTCATGAACGTACAGAGTATCTTCTCCCTCTGACTCCGCCGGACCCCAAGGATTGGGGTTGTATGAGTTGTCAGACTCGGAGGAGCTCGACGAACTGGAGGAACCAGAGACATGCACAGGGTGGTCAGAAGTGCTCGGTTGGGTCACCGTCATTGGAGGGAGCAGATGATACCGGCCGGTGATGACCCTCGCTCTAAGTAGATGAAAGGAATCAAAATTGGGGAAGATGAACAGGAAGTATAAACCGCAAGGGAGCAACCAATTGATTCTCACCCATGGCGTTGACGGCGCGGTGCTCGGCTTCCTTCTGCCTCTCCCTCGGCAGGGCGCTTACCACGGTCGTCACTGTTCACCATTAGAGCTTTGGAAACTAGATTTCTTTCTGGATTGATCTGGGCAGAGAGACGAAGAGACGGCGATGAGAGTGTTTGACTGGAGATGACAATGAAGGCTAGAGGAGGGTCTTATTTATAAGCCGAAGTGGAGAATCATGGCGTATATCTTGGAGTATTCCAAGCGACGAAGTAGGGTTTCTCCCTTTTGGGCCGTTATCGGACTGGGCCAGGTTCGGCTAAATCAAAAAATCGACGTTTCAAAGGGAATCGGCTATTCTCCTAATCGGAAAGATAAAGGCAATCGGCTATATTATCAATCAAACAGAGATGTAAAAGCCAAAGGATGAAAAGGAATGCAATTGCTCAGAAATACAGTATACTACATTTGGGTGTATTACAAGACGATGCTTTACTCGCCCAGGAACAGTTTGATTGCATCTATGGCTTCAGTCCTGATTCGGCTAACCTCATCTAGCGCCTTCTTGTCATCATCTTCAGAACCCTGAATCTTGGTGAGCTTTGTTCTGATCTGCTGGTTCTCTTTGATGACGGATGTTATCTTTGTTTTGGCTGCATCTATGGAGTTCGGTAGGTTGGCGATTTTATCCTTATGAGACTGGATTTTTTCATTTAGTTGAGCCAATTGAGATTCCAGCTTGGCCTTTTCCTCTTCCATGGCTTCCAGTTCAGGCTCTAAAGTTGTCAAGGATTGTTTAGCAGCCTGAATCTGGGAATGCAGTTCTTTGGCTTGTTGTTTCTTCATCAGATTGTCATTCTGCAAAGCAGCTCTGGAGGCTATATTTTTGTTTGCCCTCCTGACCTTACCAAGATGGTCATCAAGATGAGTTGCAGATTCTAGGGGAACCCTAAGAATTGGGGGGATTTCTTGGTCAATGAGTTCAACAAGGTCCCTTATCTGATCTGCATCTTGGACCAGGATATTTATGTCCTTGGCCAACAGGAGAGCTATTTCCTTTAGCCGAGCTTGATTTTCTACTGATAACTTCTACTGAAAAGTAGCTTCTTCACCTCTCTCATTGATATACTCCTCAACAGTGAAGGAGTAGCTGACAGACGGCTTGATATCATCCTTAAGGAAAGAAAAATTGTTAGCCAATTGATCAAGTTTACTAAAGAATTCAGTGGGGCAAAGCATTACCTTTTGAACAGAATCTTCCTCAGTTTGAATTCTGCCCTGGCTTGGTTGAGAGCTTAGCTGGATGCCCAAAGATGATGAACTTAAAACATAATGAGGGGAGGATTCTTCTGCCATCCTGTCCAGGAGATGATCTGTTTCTAAGAATACAAACCAGCAGGGTGAGTACTATTGAATGCATCTAGTACAAGAAAAAGAAGTGATCAACTGAGAGAATAGTACCAATATGGCTAGTGGTTTCCTGGATTTCTACATCTCCAGCAGAAGCCTGAGGAGAAATCTCAATGGTTGTTGGAGCATTGGCTAATCTTGAAAGTTTAACCTGTGGCTGCAAGCAGAGAAAATAAGTACAAAATTATTGCCAAAAATAAGGACTGACAAGGGTATACCTTAGGAGACAGTTTGGCTTTCTTAGATCTTATTTTCCTGGGCACAATGACATCCTTGCTTGGTTCAGCAGTAGCTTTCCTTTTGTGTTCTCCCCTTGAAGGTGCTGTACCCAAGGCTGCAGGGATTTTCATGGAGACTGCCAAAGTTGGAGCATTAAACCCCAAAGCAGGATTGGGTCCAGCCTGGTAATATTGGGCCACTTGGGAAGGAGGAATAGGCTCAACATCCTGTGAATGACAAAGAATTAAAATCAGGAATAAACCTAATAGTAAGGAGAATTATGGGTACAAGAAAATTACCTCACTGTCAGAAGCAAACTGAGCTTGCAGGTCTTGGTATAGAGGATGCACTGGTATGTTGAAAATGTGGGCATACCACTCTTGCCACCAGGAAACAAACAAAGGATGGGCAACATCTATTAGTCCAAGAGGAGAAGGCTCATATGCTGGTAGCTCCCATCCAAGCTCAAAAACCTTCTTGGCCTCTATGTCATCTCCTATCTTCTCCTTGGGCCTTATAGTTTTGGAGAAGAACAACCTTGGGGGCAACTGGCCACATCCTAATTGTCTGGCTGCCACGTTTGGGTTGTAGAATTCATAGGTAGGGTGCAGCATCCTCCCATGATGAAATTCTGCTGGCAAAGTGCATGGTTTGATAGAAGAGTTGAAGATCTCTGTAGACACTTAGTCTGAACAGCCAGTTTCATAGCTAAATTTGCAGGGGAGAGTCAGATTTTCATTTTCTCTATAGGGGAGCCAGATCACATTGTCAAACCCTTTGAAGAACAGCTTGAATAGATGGCCAATGTCTATGTTAATAGTAATGGAGGATGCTGCCTCTCCATATGTCTGACAAGCTTTTTCCTTCATTGTACCATCTTCGGCATAGTTGACTGAAGGAAAGCCCAAGTTATGGAGGTCTACAGAGACTATCTGATGCATATATAGCTGCAGCCACATCTGAACCAACCACCAGGGGCCATTTACACAGTGAATTTCTCCATGATGGCGCATCTGGACAGTGATCTGATGCATCATGTGATAAACAGCCCCCAAGAGATACTTGCCCAGGGGATCAAAGTGCCTGAAGCCAGTTCCTCAGCCATCACCATGTGATTCAGAGTTGGCTCATTAGATTTGCCACAGAAGATGAATTTGCTCAGCCACATATTCATGAAAGCTTTATACTCTTTGTCAGACACAGCACCAGTTGACATATAAGTTTGGATGTATTTTATCCATCCGCCTCCTGACTTAACTGCCTTTTGGCTGCTGTTGCTCTTGTACTTAGAGGGGTACACTGGTGCTGTCACACTGAGGCCAGTCATCATGAAAATGTCTGCCAGAGTAAAAGACATTGGACCATGGCCAAAGATGAAGGCATTAGCAAAGATCGGACCGTAAGGGGCGGCTGCTATCAAGAGGGAGTCGTTCCTAGGTGTCTTTGATAGAGATAACTCCAAGCAATGCTGAATATCTTGAGATTCCCAGTGACTGCTGCTCTTGTTCAAAATCCTACGGTACCAGTCTCGCCATCTGGCAATTGGGGGAAACGGCCAAGTTTTGAAGGTGTTCGACCACTGGTTCGGGCGGAGTGATTCCGGATTTAAAAGGAATCCTCAAGGTTTCCTTCTCAACAAATTCAATCGGATCAGGATCTCCCATTGGACCAAGGAAATAGGAATTGGGGTTCACCGCATAGGGGATCAAAATCTCATCCTTGTATTCCTTCAAAGAACGATACACAGGGAGGAAGAGGAGTCAAAAGGAAGCAAAAGATCGATGAAAAATTGCCGAACGCATGAGGAAAACGAGAATTACCTCTAGAACTCCATCCTGAGTCGCCATTGAAGGATCGAGGTGGGTTTGAATCTAGATTAGAAGATTATTTCGAGTGGCGGCTGCGAGCTTGAACAGTGTTGACCTAAACGAGAAAGGGAGTTTCTGGTCAATTTCGGAATAAAATCACTTTTTATCCCAAAATTGAGGGGGCATGTGTTAACACTGGATTTTGGTAAAGAGGATGACAGGTAGGCCAGTACATGATAGGCTCGCGAAAGGGAAGTATTCAGAAACATTCGGCAAGCATCCATACGGATGGCTATTCCTGGCAATTCGGCAAGTGTCCATGCGGTCGGCTAACTCTGAGCGATTCAGCAAGTGATCGTGCGGTCGGCTATCTTTGAAGGCGGTGGCTCCAATCGGAAAATAAAAGGTGGCAAGTTAAAGCCGGTTAGAAGGAAAGAATTGTGATAATCGAGGACTCCGAGAAGGATTAGAGCAAGAACCGTCATATTTTCCTTAGTATTGTGTAATCGTAATCTTCTAGGAATCATGTTATGTCCAGGGTATAAATATAAGCCCTCAACCATTGTAAAAGATGTTCACAACCAAATCAATACAATCAGCCCCGTGCTAAGTTTTTCGAGTCCTTTGTCGTGTCATCGAGTTCTTTGAGAGGAGCCATCGATCCGTCGATCTCTGTAAGTTCCGACAACCTTGCTATCATGTCTAGTATCATGCGGTGGATTTAGACGTAGATGCAAGTAGTCTTGTTTGTCTCGACTGGATGGCCGTGTGGCAGACGTCTGCTTGATAATCAAGAGGTCTTTGCTTATGCTTTGTTTATCTCGACTGGATGGCCGTGCGGCAGGCGTTTGCTTGATAGCTTAGCAAAGCAAGATAGTTATCGGCTCCATTAGATTTGGCAAGGTCTGATAGATTCGTTAAGTTATCATGTGTTGCATGTTTTAATTTACTTATAACACTCCTTTGCCCAATCTAGATTGATTAGGTTCGGCTTCTTACTTTTATAGATCTATTTGTTCTCTAACGTTTTATTCTTATATTATCATGATAGATAGATCATATGCTTACATAGCCGAGTTAGATCAATCTAGATTGTTACATGTTGCGGGTTCTTACATGTTAGAAGCATTTAAATCTTGATAGGATTGAGTGTCGTGTGGCAGATACAAGTTCTTGATGGGTTTGCTCATGATAGCTTGTTTGTTCCTTCTTCATGGACCCTGAGTCGGCTGACTTGCCGAGCTTGGCTATGCTTCAACTCATGATCGACTTTCACTTGTTCAAACATGTCTTCTCATGCAAGCGTGTTCGGCAATCAATGCTTTACGTGTCTTTTATCTTTATATTAGCCGAATGAATCATAAACATGATTGGCAGACGGCTTCTATAGCTGTATGTCGTCGTAAGTGGCTTCAGGGCCGTATATACGGAACTGTCTGGTCTCATCCGGCATGTTTCGACTTTTGTATTTAACAATCTTTTGTCCCTTGTCAGTTTTCAGGTCAAACTAACTGGCACGCTTCCGGATCTTCAAACCACCCGGTCACCCGATTGAAGCCACGCTTTCCGGCTTGCTGTGTGTGAGGTATAGTGCGTCACGTTTTGTGTCAACACCAAGACTTCACCCCTCTATCTACGATCAAGCACCTTACAAAGTAATTCTAGGTTGAGCCAATAAGGTGCAAAGCTAGATAGTGCTCACCAACCCAATACTAGGTTGCAAGGTCACATAAACCTAAGCAACTAGTACTCAATCAAACCGGGGAGCACCAACACATACTAGTGAGCAAAGCGCACAAAGCCTAAGCACACTAGTAGTTCTCACTAGCACGGCCACACAAGCCTAAATAGTGAGCTCAATTGCTTAGTTGCACAAGCTAACCAATGTGACCAGCAAGGCTACACAAGCCAACTAGCCACGCATTCGCTACTTCTAAACTACACAAGTTAAGAAGGTAACTAGCAAGCTATACAAGCTAACTAGCTACACAAGAGCAACACTACTCACTAGCACAAGTAATGAACAAGTAAATACGAGCTAGTGAATGGAGACTTTGTAAACCGATGAGAAGAGTAGACAAGTTGACACATCAATTTTTTTATCGAGGTTCACTTGGTTGCCACCAAGCTAGTCCTCGTTGAGACAAGATCCAAGGTTGTCGCCGGTCCTCTTGCTAGCGGTGACCCTCAAGTCACACTCTTCCACCGAAGTGCTCACCATGAGCTCTAGCACTTGACTGTGTCAAACCACTTGTTGGTCTTCGTGTCTCCCTTTTACTAGAGTTGCTCTTCGCGATCTTCCGCGGGGTGAGCACAATCCCCCTCACAATGTCACTCCACGTGACTAGCAATCGGAGCACCACTCAATCTCCAAGCATGCTACAAGATGCCCACAAGACTCCAAGCCATCTAGAAGGTGGCAACCTCCAAGAGTTAGAGGGCTCCCAAGCACCTAGTGCCACAACTTGCAATCTCTCAATGCAAAGCACTAGAATTACTCACTCGCAATCGGATATAATCACTACAAGCATATACGAGTTAGAGGGCTCCCAAGCACCACCAAGCAAGGACACAAAATCCCCAATGTGCTCAGTAGCTAGCCAAAGCCGGCCAAGGCAACTACTTATAGCCCCAAGGGCTAAAGAGCCGTTGCCATGAAACCAGTCAGCAGAGCTGACCGAACGCTCACCAAGTGACGACCGGACGCGTCCGGTCGCAGCGTCCGGTTGCTCCCGCGACGCCACGTGTCCTCGCCTTTCAAACTAGCCGTTGGCGCGCAACAGCTAACTCGTGCGCGCGCCACGCCACCTTGACCAGACGTGTCCTGTCCACCGACCGGACGTGCGGCGCCCAACGTCCGGTCACGCACCAGAGAGCTCCCGAGAGCCAAAATCCTGACCGGGCCGCGTCCCGATCAAGCATTGACCGAACTCCCCGGCGTCCGGTCCTCCTCGGCTTGCCAACACCTCACCTATGCACGCCCCGGCCGGACGCGGCGGCCGAGCGCTCGGTCCCACGGCGTCCGGTCACCACCGAAAAACGCCCGGACGCCAAGACACTTGACCGGACGCGTCCGGTCCCTCCTGGACCACGTCCGATAGAGTGTTTCTCAGCGAGAAACACTCCGACGACTTCGCCTCCATTTCTAGCCTCTGGCGCAATGAAAAATGAGCACTTCACTTCCATGAAAGCGTCGAATCACGTGCAAATGTGTTAGCATTTTCACAAATATTTTCCAAAGGGTTTTCACTCCTTCTCACATCGCCACTTGATCCTAGCAACACGATGCAAAGTTAAATCGCTCAAGTGGCACTAGATGACCGATATGCAAACAAGTTTGCCCCTCTTGATAGTACGGCCATCTATCCTAAACCTGGTCATCAACTTCTCTACACACCTATGACCGATGAAATGGAAACACCCTAGGTTATACCTGTGCCTTGTGCTTTCCACTCTATCTCCTCCAATGCCGATGCAACACATGCACCGACCACTCCACATGAGTGATATGATCCACTTCATATCATCACATGACCTTTGGTCCATCAATGTTGACCTCACTTGCTCTTTACCATTGCTTTGGTCCTTCAGCGCCAAGTCTTTGCTCAAGCCTCCCGACACTCAGTACCAACGGCTTCAAAGCCTCCAACTTGTCCTTCACCATCACGATCGGTCCATCAAGCCAAGTCTTGTCTCGATCTTCACCTCTAGCCACATGACTCCATGTCATGTATCATGCATTAAGGTCCTTCATCATCTGTATTCTCTACATATCTCACATAAGCACAATTAGTCCACCTAAGTTATCACTTAATTACCAAAACCAAACAAGGACCTTTCAATCTCCCCCTTTTTGATAATTGATGACAACTCTACAAAGATATGGAAATTAAGCTTTTTAGGATTTTATGCCACTTATCTAACATTTAAGGTCTATGTCTATGGTTTAGATAAGCACCATAAAATCAACTCGGTAGTGTTAACTCCCCCTACATGTGTGCTCAAATGGTTTGGTTTCAAGCTTGCACACATGCATAAATATGAAATTTGTGGAAGGGTTACCACTACTAACTGATGCTAAGGTATACAAGATAGAGAATGAACCTTTATAGCGTGTATACCACTTTTCAACATCCTTAGCATCAATTCTTGCTAGAAACAAGTGAAACTAGATAACATGTGAGATCAATATTATAATCAAGGTTCTAGTTATCACTTGCTAAACTAAGACTAGGCTCTAGATATCACATAACATCAAACATCATCCAAGTCTTAGTTCTAGCAAACATTTGCACACAAGCATGTAGGAATGTAAAATAAATGCAATGCAAGCAAGCAAATGTAATGCACAATCAAATGCATCAAGCAAGTATTCATGAGCTTGCTCCCCCTACTTGTGTGCTTCTCTTGTCCAAGAATTTTGATCCCCTTACATTCTTCAATGATGCTTCCTCTTGGTCTTATCCTTGTCCAACTTGCGTCAATCTCTCCCCCTATGTCATGCATTTCTCTTCATGTAAACATATTTCATATCTTACATTCTTCAATGATGCTCCCTCTTGGTCTTATCCTTGTCCAACTTGCATCAATCTCTCCCCCTATGTCATGCATTTCTCTTCATGCAAACATATTTCATGTCTGTGCTCTAAATCTCTCCCCCTTTGTCATCAATTTCCATAAAAGCTATGGGTCTTCTTGACAAAGGGTTGCACTTAGGGTGTAGATGGTTGACACTTGAATCTTGCATTTTTTGGACACCTCCTCTTGATGTTGGAATGATACTACTTGGAGATGATCTCTTGATACATTTGGGATGACACAACTTGTAGGTATTTTCTCCTTTCGTTGTAGGGTCACCCGCTTGATTAACTCTCTTGAGGGTAGTGTTGGTATTTCTTAACGCAATGCGAAAGAATCCGCAAGCGCACGGAATTACCGTCGTAGCACTTCACCCGGAAGTATTCAGGTTATCGTATTTCTACGAGGAACAGAGGTATTTCTTCTAACTAGCTCGTCCAAGGACCACACAAGGGTAGAGTTGGAAAGGGGTAGTGAGGTTCTTCTACGATTTAGGGTCTCTATTCGGAGGTAACCTTGCATACTATACTCTTGCTTGGGACATCGGATCGCACCTAATCTGCTAAGTGATGCCGGCTAACAGCTCTACGCCACACCCGAACGTGGGGGAATACAAAGGATGTTAGGGCTGTCACCACCTAACACCTACCCCTCACCCGTGGAGTGTGAGGCAAACGAGGGTAACCTATAACTTAGACACCATGTCTACGTTATCGATTACTATTCTAGCGTCGATCAGGAACATCCGTCTTTACCAGGAGTCCTCTACTAGAATATCGCTACTAAGGCAAGTAACAGACAATGAACCCGCAAGAATGTAATGCACAAGATAACACGAATAGAGACTCACCACCATAGTCGAACACGGACCTTGTACTCCAAGTAGTACGTGCCGTAGAGGTACACGTTGAGAGGGAGCCGACACGTCCGGCACTCCGCCTCCTCAACCCGGGGGCACCGGATCTGAGACAAGAGGGCAGACATGCCCGAACCTCCCCTACTTTCCCTCTCTCACTCCCTATACTACAACTAGCTAGGCTAGCTAGGGCCTAGGCCCCTATGAAGTGGAGCTCTTGGGTACTCTTGCCCTCTTGGTTGTTGCTTGATTGGATGATGGAATGAGGAGAGGGGGAGGCCTCCTTTTATAGTTGAGGTGGAGGGGGCTCCTTGTAAAAATGGCATTTTAATGCTCCAAACCAACCTCCAGATACAACGAACTTGAACCCCCTGCGCCACCGCCTTTGGAATATCGGTGGGAGGCAACCGACCAAACCTGGGCCCATTTGGGCTTGCCGGTGGTGCGCCCGCACCAGGGTGCGGCCACACCCTGGTGGGCTCCAATTAGGCCCATCTTTGGTGAGCACGTTGGCCTTGTCGTTAGGTTTCCAAAAAGTCCAGGATCACTAAAAACGGAGTTCGTATGCATCCTGGGCGTCCAAATTACCGAACACTGCTCCTGCAGCCTGGACTGGATTCAAGATTTGTTCGGGTTTTCACTTCTTGGGCTCATGTTTTGGTATTTGTATCTATGTTTGGGACCTAGGTACTCTGGTGACTAGGCCACTCATTTTTGAGCCTTTTTATGTATATTTTGTAGCCCTTTATGTGTATATTTTCATGTATTTCTGGCATGTCCTCCTGCAAGTGGTAGATCACCAAAACTTGTGGAACTGATTAGTTATAAGCCCTATATCTACACATTATAATGTTTTTCATGGCTTTTTATATAATAGTTGATGGTATAAATTATTAGTTAATGACCATCAACAAACTCCTCCACACTTGCCTCTTGCTCGTCCTCGAGCAAGGCTTTAAAGGTAGAAGTAATCATGAGCATAAAATCCTAAGATATACAAATTACATGAAAATTACTCCGTCACATTTCTTACACAGGTGGGATATGTGGCACTGGCTAACATGTTTTGTTAGGTTGTTGAAAAGTGGAATAGTTCTTGAAACAAAGTTATCTTCCCAAATTCACATCTTAGTAACTTGGAGTTTTTGAAAATTTTAACAATAAAGTATAGATCACTATATACTCCTCAAGAGGTACTCTCAAATCACTCAAGTGTGTATGATTCCTTACCAAGGCATAGCAAAGTCTTTGCCTTTTTTTTTGTTCCTCCTACCTCTAAAAGGTTTATGTGGAGCTTTGGGTAGGGATTACCAAGATAGCATACTTGCATTGCATATATTGTTAAGTCAAAACAAGGATCCTCAGAGAGAAGTGCCATACTCTTAGATCAAGATGTGCATGTGTGTGAAAAATGATATGCTAAACACTATACTCCTTTTGTAGATATGATCTCTCTATACTATTTATTATTTTTGAGACATGGCTATCTTCTCTCTTTTTTTTGAATGCATGAGCCTTCATGTGCTCATCATTTTTTTCATACTTTGGACCTTCATGTGTCCATATATATTTTTTAGGACCTTCATGTGTCCCCTTTTTTTACACTTTTTCATAGCCCATGTCTTATCTTATAAACCATATAGTAGAGATCATAATCTTTTTAAACATGGAGTATTTATATACTAAATGTATAATTTTTTGTGTCTACTCTAAGTGTAAGAGTAGAACATTTTTGGTGGGACTAGATGGAAGGCATGTTTTTGCGTACTCCCAGTGTAGGAGCAGCACATATATGTGGTGTGTGTGTGTGTGATCTTGATCTTGGGAGCATGATAAATCTCTCTCACAGGTCACAAGACTTGATCAAACTCAATGCAATAACAAGCAAAGAAATGTAGCAGGTTCAAAACTTTGCAGGATGCATGTCATATTTGGCCTTGGTAGGAATTTCTTTACCAAATGAGGAGTATGTGAAACTATGGTTTTGTAATATTTTTTAAACAAATTCTCCAAGTACTTTGAATAGAAATGGTAGGATTTCTAAGTCGAACCATATCACACCCCTCAACAACTTAGTCAACATGATTTCCTATCAAAATATTATCCCACAAGCATAAGTATATGTATATGGAACAAGCTTCATCTCAGAAATATCATGATCATATCACTTTTTGAGAATGTAAAAAGTAGTGTGGTTTTTCAAGTTGCATGGAGGCAAAATTTGGTTCCTTGAGTTTAATTTTAATGATCAAGATTATGTTTGTTTAAACTCAGTATTATAGGGAGACGAGGGAGGTGTTGCACAAACCATCATTTGTAGAGAACTAAAGTAGAGATGGCTTGGTATGAACCGGAAGTTCAACCACCTTCTCTTTGAGCTATCTCTGCTTTGTCCTCCTTCATGTTGGGTCGTACAATGTTGTGCAACATGTTGGGAGAGGATCTCAAATGTGTGTGTTAAGCTCGAGAGATCTCCCCACACTTATTTTTGTACCTATTTTATTAAACAAACAAAACAAAAACAAAAACAAGAAATGGCTCTACCGGTTTAACACTTTGGGAGCCTAAGCTTTATTATCATAATAAATTTTTATTTTATTATTATTATTATCATATTTATTTTATTTTATATTATTATTATGATTTTTATATTATTATTATGATTAGATATTTTTTTATGGCAAAAATAAAGTATGATCACATCCATGCTATAAGAAGAATTTAGATGCAAAACTCAAGTAGTATGGATCAAAAAAGATTTTACCACAAAAATTTTATTTTATTTTATTTTTAAAAAACTCTCTCTTTTTTATTTTTTAAAACATCATTATTCACCAACATATCAAAATTATTCAAAGCAAGACAAGATCATGGATGGTGAACTAGGAGAAGCAAAACCTTATACTTTTATTTTGTATACCCATCTTTTTACTCAAACAAGGCTAAGGTGAAAGTTTGCAGCTAAATAAATAGCCTTGGTTTATCTCCATAAAAAATTACTTTCATTGTATATGAAAACAACTCAATGGTCATTAACCAAGATTCAACACCATGTCAAATTTTGATTAAAGAAGGCTATTTTAACCTAAGCACCATGCTTAATTTAAAAAGCCTATGGATGTATCATGCATGATAGATCCAAACAAAAGCTTTCATCATAAACAAAGCAAGCATGAATTTATATTTTTTTTAAAGATAGATATGGGTAAAAAGAGTGGGTGATTATTACTTTTGCATACCTGAGCATACTTACCGGCAGCATATATGGATGAAGCTTTGATCTCGCTACACGGTGGCTGGATTGCATATGATCCTACTCAAGTGAGCAACAAGGCTTAGGCCACACACACAAATAGTGTGTATAGGCCACGGGCCTTGGTGACAAGCAGCAAAGGGGAGCATCTGTTTTTTTCTCTCCTTTTTCTTTTTCTATCGGATACTCTCACTTTTTTCTCTCCTTTTTTTCAATTTTCAAACTTCTCTTTTTTTAATTTTCTCTCATCTTTTTTTCTTTTCTTCTACGGCTTTCTTTTTTTTTTTTTTTTAGCAAGAGTGAGCTAGCACTTTCTTAATCAAGACGGTCTTTGGTGTGTTTGAAGCTTGTACTGAGAATCTCACCGTCCTCCCCCACACTTGGACTTTTATGAAAAAGTCAAGCGTGCCATGTGTTCTTCCACCAAAACTATCAAAAATATGCACTCAGTGCAGCTCCATGTTCTCCAGCGTCGCATGTACCCTTTTGTCGGTGCTAGAACTGGCGGCCCTAGCACCAACGAGTAAATTTGTGGTGCGTGTTCCCAACTCCGGAAGGTGTGCAAGAAGGACGCAAGGAAGACTTGTATTATCTTGCACCTAAGTGCTTGTAGGTAGGGAGTACAAGCGTGTGGAGAGAGGGAGATGGTCCCAAGTCTCATGAGTGATTGAGGCAAGTGCCAATATCGTGCTTGTGTGTAAGTGCTCTAGGTTGCTTCATAAGGGGCCCGGCCCTCCCTTTTTATAGCCACAAGGGGAGGGGCAGGGGCTTACAAAGGGTGTCTGTGGTACGTGAAAGAGGCGTGAGCGTCTCCCTTCCCTGATCTGAGGCCTCGGAGCCTGCCGCCTTTCTTATGCCGAGGTCCCGGAGTGGGCGCCGGCACTGTAGAGCCTGGTCACAACCGTGAGGAGTCGTGTCCCCTTATCCTGACGACGGACGGGACGGCTGTCCCTGTAGAAGTTGATGGAGAGGCCAGGGGAGGCGTATCTGACTCCCGTAGCGTGCTGTAGCTTTGACTCGCTCCGGTTCCGAGGCTTGGAGGGCCTCGGAGCCCGCTGCCGTACGCGGGGTGGTTGGTATAGGAGAGAGCCGTCATCGGGGCAATCGCCGCCCATCCCGGGCTCAGAAAACCCGGGAGGGACTGTTGTTTGACCGGCTCCCGTCGGCGACTCCCGTCACGGAAGATGATCTTTGGGTGACGGCCCTTGGCGTGGCGACCATCGCCTGGGAGCTTCGGTGACTCGACACAGCGAAAAGGTTAGGCAACACGGTGCCCCACGGTGGCGAGCATGGCCTCCACCGTGGAGGGAGGATAACATAATCATGAGCGTGGGTGAGAGTTGTGACAGGACGGCTCCTATCCCCTGCCAGGGGATAACGTCACTCTGACGGGAACTGTGGGAAGGCGGACGGCGGATATACGTTAAATCAGAGGCCTGGTTTGACCAGGAAGTGCGGCGCGCCCCATCCGAGGCCTAGGCATGGGGGCTCGAGCGGGACGGAAAGCGGGAGCTTGTCCGAGGCGTCTGCGTGAGGGGTCGGGCGCGACGAAGATGTGTGCGCTCGTCCGAGGTCTCAGCTGGGAGGGCTCGGTCGAGGCGGAAAGCGGGAGCTCGCCCGAGGCCTCGGCTAGGAGGGCTCGGTCGAGGCGAAAAGTTAGTGCCCGTCCGAGGCCTCAGTGGAGAGGGTCGGACGAAACAGAGAGCAGCATGTTGGGCCTTGGTGGGCCGTGCTTTGTCGCGTGGCCTGGTTTTGCGTCTGTTGGGCCTGATTGTTTGGAGGGCCCTAATTTTGGCACCCGACAGTAGCCCCCGAACCTTCGAAGGAGTGGGTACACTCGTTCGGAGGTTGTGGCTTTAAGCTAGGTTTCTGCCAGGCACGTTGTTAGGTGTTTCGGGCTTTCCTACGGCTGTGCGGCGCAAAAACGCTTGGGCTGGTGTAGCCCCCGAGGCCTCGGAGGAGTGTGAGCGCTCCTCCAAGGGCTTATACGTGTTTGGTGAGGGTGCTTGCTTGTCTCGAAGGCTATGTTCTCCGGCGGGGGCGCGCAAGTGCACCCGCCGGGTGTAGTCTCCGAGGCCTCGGAGGAGTGTGGGCACTCCTCCGGGGGCTTGGCGTGTTTTGGTTGGAGTGTCCCTACCGTTTGCCGAGCCCCCCGGGCCCGTCGGCTCGGCCAGGGAGTTCGGTGAGTGAGTTAGTTGATGTTTCCCAACCTCGGCCTACGTGCGGGGGGGGCCCGAGCCCCGATTACGGTGTGGGGCGGTCGGCGGTACTTGGTCGTTAGTTTCGTCCACACCTCTGCATCCCTTCCGCGAGGGGAGGAGGGTGGATTTCGCCATGCTGTTGTCGGCAAGTGTCGAACATGGCTAGATCCGGTGAGCTGTTAATGGGCAAGTCTAAGTGGAATGCCTATGCCCCCTGTTCGTTAGGGGTTGGGCTGGGCCGGGAGGTGCATTCCATCGAGCACACAAAAGGTGTGTCGAGGCGGGGCCGGGTCCCGTCCGCCCCAGGTCCCGAGGGGGCTCGGTGCACTCCCACGCGGGATCCCCCTAACTTCGAGGCGCCTCGCCTCGGCCTCGGACACGGCGGGGGCGGTCCCGCTGCTATGCAGGGGGCTAGGCTGTGTATGAGACCGTCCGAGCCATCCACGACTCGTGTGTCTGAGGCGGGTCGTCGGACCCACTAGTGGGCCAGCCTACGAGCCTTTGGACCATAAGCGGGCCGTCGTCCGGGCTCCTTCACGGGGAAGGAAGCCTATGGTTCGTCCCCGGCGGGGGGACGTGGAGTGCGCCTTTTGAGGCACCCTTCTTGAATGCGTCCGGCGGCGCAGCGCCGTCTCTTCTGCGAGAGAAGTGGTGGGCCCCCACATCCAAGGCGGTTGGCGCGCCGCCCCGCTTCCTGCGGGTCCCACGCGGGGCGTGACGGTGGCGTGTGCCACTTGTGGCCACACGCGCGGCGTCAAGGCCCCGGCTCCGTGAGCCGAGATCCCCCGTGGGGGATTAACCCCGCAACATGCGTGTATTTTCCTAACCCCGTGTGGCTGCGGCCACCCACGCGTAGGCGCCTAGGGCTCCATGTGAAATGCAATCGAGTGGAAAACATGCATTAAATGCGGGATAGTGAACGGGCTAGGGTTTTATCGGGTATAAATACACAGGCGGTGGCGGCCGCTGGCCTTCCTCTGTTTCCCGACCATTGTCCCTTACGCCTTTGCCATAGCCGAGAGTTGCTCGGCGCCGCCGAGAGAGGAGGAAGGGGAAAGTGGGAAAAAGGAGACTTGTCTCACCGTCACCCACCTAGCCCGGTAGCGCCATGGCGCCCAAGGTCGGCGTCGTTGGTGTTGCGGATCGAGGCGTGCTCGGTCCACGAGGGCCGACCTCTTGGCGGGCCCCGTGGAGAAGGGACTTCTCATTCTCGCTCCGACGTCCCGACGCCGGAGTGGATGGTGCCGCCGCCTGAGCACCAGTTCCCGATGCCGCCGGAGGGGTACGTCGTGAGTTTCACGGCGTTCCATGAGCGCGGATTCGGGATGCCGGTGGGCAAGTTTCTGCGGGCACTCTTAGAGTACTACGAGTTGGAGCTACACAACCTCGCCCCCAACTCGATCATGCAGGCGGTGGTGTTCGTCGCCTTGTGTGAGGGATACCTCGGAGTCGAGGCCCATTGGGACCTCTGGCTCTATTTCTTCGAGGCCGCCCTCTTCCTGAAGCCCTCCCTGGAGAAGGAGAAAGGGAGGAGGCTGGCCGTCCCGAGCCGAGGCTGCACGTTGCGGTACAAGGGCCCGCACCCGTGATTCCT
This sequence comes from Chrysopogon serrulatus, assembly GCA_015844335.1. Taxonomy (NCBI): domain Eukaryota; kingdom Viridiplantae; phylum Streptophyta; class Magnoliopsida; order Poales; family Poaceae; genus Chrysopogon; species Chrysopogon serrulatus. The sequence goes on along the minus strand of JADLZL010003646.1, from coordinate 118,124 downwards.
ATATCCCGGCGAAGCTCATGTCCTCCAATCACGGCTGTCACGCGAAGTGGTTCCACCTCCAGAACGACTACGGCCATCTGCCGAGGTACACCGGGAAGTGGATCGACGTGGAGCCACCGTCGTGGAAGGCGGAGCTGATCCCGGAGAAGACGACACCGCTGAGGAAGGTGGTTGGTGCCTTGGCGCGTCTAACCCGGGCGGGGTTGGACGCATCGGGGGTGATCGCCCGCTTCCATCAATGGCGGGTGCTGCCCCTCAAGTCGAGGCGGTATTCCCCATGCGATGTGAGGGCTGGCACCGAGTGGAGGGCACCGGATGGCGCCCGAGGATCTTGACCATCAAGAGATCCTTGAGCGGATGAAGAAGACGGCGGCGGTGAACCCCGCCGTGATGTACAAAGTGTTGATGCGGCCCGATAAGGGGTACATCTCCTTGGTAAGACTCCCACCTGCGCCCGATGTGTGTCTCCCGTGCTCTTCCTCCAGTTTTTGATTTGGTTTTGTCTCCGCAGGGGCTTGCCGGAAAGCTGAAAGCATCTAAGCCCCCCATCTCTGTGGAGAAGGAGGCTAACAAGACCGCCATGGAGGCGGTGAACAAGAAGAAGGAGAACCGGACGGAGTGAAACGTCCGCAAGCAGCGGGAGCGGGACGATCTGGCGAAGCGCCGGCGCCGCTAGGAGCGGGAGGGCCTCCCACGAGAGGAGACGCCGTCGGACACCACCGACGGTGGCGATGACGACGATGGTGATGACGACGGAGGGTGGTATGACCGCGACCGAAAGCGCCTCTTGGGGCCGGATCCCCGGAGAGGCGCCGTCGCACCCCCAATCTTCTGGTGGTGCACAGTGTGCGCAGGTGGCGGGGGACTCCGCCGCAAGGGGCTCGGCCTCGGCTTCATCAGAGCCGGGGCTGCGTGCCGAGGCTGAAGCCGCGACGCCCCTCGAGGGGGAGGCGGAACGCCGCGGGGAAGGGAGCTGCCGAGGCCACCCCGCCGAGCGCGAGGGGGGGGCGCTGGGTCGGCCGAGGTCGCGACTTCGGCGGAGGAGGCGCAGCCCCCTCCGAGGCCATCCCACCCGGTGGGCCCGAGCAGCAGCGGACCAGCCCCGCCCAGGGAGAACCCGAGGCGGCGGAAAGGAGGCCCGAGGGCGGGGGTCGAGCGCCCGATGAAGGGGCGAAACGGCGGAGCGCCCGAGGCCCCTGCCCTCCCCGACGGGCATCAAGATCAAGGTGCTGGTTGCCGTGTAAGCGTTGCTCGGCCTCCGAACCTGTCTCCCCGGGTTGTTTTTCTTCCTTCTTTTCCTCGACGCTTTCTTTCTTCTCCTCGCAATGTAAAAGCGCAAAACCGACCCGCCCCGGCTACGCTTTTCCATTTGCGAAAGAAGCTGAAGCCGGGGCGGGAAGTGCGAGCCTCTGGCTGCCTCGGAGGTGGTGGCGCAGCCCTGCAAAGGAAAAAAGGCACGGCCGAGAGTGCCGCTGGCCAAGGAGGCGCCCTTGGCCGGCGCGACGAGGATGTGGTGAGGGCGTCCGCCGCGGAGGTCACCGCGGATGTGGCCATGGCGGAGCAGGCACCGGCTCCATCCCCGCCTCGAGTCGTGGGGGAACGAGGTGGTGGAGATTGCCTCCTCGGAGGAGGCCATCGAGGCGCGGGGGGAGGAGGCGCTTGCCGAGGATGCGACTTCCTCCGGCGGCGGGGGGAAGTCGTTGGCCGAGGAACCTACCGAGGCTGAAGGGTCGCTTCGCCGAGAGGCCGCCGGCCCGAGCTCACGAAGACACCGTGGCTAATCCGAGGGACCGTTAGGACCCCCGAGAGGCGGCCGGTCTATGTGCCGGACGACGCCGGGAAGGGCACCCGTGGGAGCAGGTGGGGATGTGCCAGGAGCTGGGCGAGAGGTCACTTAGGACTCTCTCATCGATCCTGTCTACCGAGCTCCCTGGCGCGCTGAAGGTAAACCGGCCTCCCGCAGTTTTCTTGTTCTAAGAGCCCTTTTGTGATGGCTGAACGATTGGGTCTGGTTTCTCTGAGGAGCCGGGCGTAGGTGTCCCGGCGAAAATCGAGTTCATCCGAGCGGGGGCCGGCCTCACCAATGAGCTCAATTGCCAGAAGGAGCTCGTAGCTCAGCTGAGCACCTCCCTGTCGACCAGAGACGAGGAGATCGAGAAGCTCTGTCTCCTTGTCTCAGACTTGAAGGCCGAGGTCTCGACGACGCATGAGGAGGCCACTCTCTCAAAGGGGATCATGGCAAAACACGCGGGCGGACCTTGACCGACTCCGGGCCGAGAGGGAGGTGATGAGGGCCGAAATTACCCGCTCGGGTGACTCCGTCCGTGCCCCTATCCGAGAGGCCGGGTGACCCTCGAGGCCCGACCCGGCAGCTCCTTGCCAACGACAATGCCCCGATGAGGGTCGAACTCCTGCGAGGGGGGTGTCCGACGCCGAAACCATTCGCAACAGATTGGGAAGGTAAGCGTCATACCTGTCTATCATACCTTTGCTGCCTTGCCTCGAATTTGACTTCTTGGACTATGGTAGGCCCGAGGGGAGGGTGTCGAGCTAGAGGCGAGCCTTGTCGCGTCAAGCAGCGGCCTACAACTTCGGCGCGCAGAGCGAAGCTCGACGCCTATCGCAGAGGGTCATGGCCGTCTGTGATGAGGTTGAGGCTGGCGATGCTGCTGGGAGTAGTCTGCTGGGGCGGCTGGTTGTGCTACCCAGGCGGATGGAGGCGCGCGCCCTAGACGCCCTTCGGATCGGCGTGTCGCACATGCTCGCGCTGACCATGTCCCACTATGAGCTTGACCTTCCTCGAATATTCGAGGGGCTCGTGGTGGCCGAAGAGGAGGTGGGCCGTGGAGAGCGAGGTGCTTGCCAAGCCTGCCTAGGCGGCCGAGGTGAGCGGGGCCGCATCCGCCGCTTAGTTGGAATCTTCACGCCCGCCGCCGTCCCTGCCCCGTAGTTGAGGCCGGCACCGCCGATGCCTCGGACGCCGACGCTCAAGACAGCGGGGGCCGACGCCCCATAGTAGGTTCTACAATTTGGCCGGAGTGCCCGTGTAAAAAAAAGAAAAACTATGTTAGTTTCTTTTGGAAGTACTTATACTGATGGCCCATCGTGGCCTTGTGTTTTATGAAGTTGTTTTCGTTTATTTTTCGCGCCCTTTTCGATCTCGACCCATACTTAGGCTTAGAGTTTTGCGAGACTATTTCGAATTTAGAGGCCGTTCCTTAGTCGAGGGTAGCGAGTGGAGGTTCCATAGCACACGGGCGTAGGTGGCCTCGCGGCTCTACCGACCCTGACATTCAGAACAACCCTCTCGCAATGGCTGAAGTCCTTCCTTGGCCGAGGGTGGTGAGTAGAAGTTCCGTAGCGCATGGGCGTAGGAGACTTCGCGGCTCAGCCGGCCCTGACCTCGAAACGACTTTCCTTAGTTGCTCTTTCCTAAGTGTTCGAGACCTTGGGTACGAAAATTTGTGAAAAAACGACCGATGAAAGCGAGAAGTGTCTTTGGGGTGCCTTTCAGGGGGTTCCCCCCTTTCTAGCCCCCGAGGGAGGCTCGGTTTTGGTAAGTCAAAACTGAGTCTCGCTCAACCCTTGCGGGAGTGTTATTGCGATTGAAGTTCTTAGCCCTCGAGGGCCTCGGACACGTGTTACGGAAAAATGAACAAGTGCTTGTTGCTTTCATTTCTCCAGGAAAATGTAAAGTACAAAAGTATATACAGAGCTTGGAAATTTTAAGGGTAGAAGTGACGTAGCTGTTGGATGTTCCAAGCGTTGTTGAGGATTTGGTCGTCCTCGTCGTCACCGAGCTTGTAGGTGCCCGGCTTGAGGACCTCGGCGATGACGTAAGGTCCCTCCCATGGCAGCGTGAGCTTGTGGCGGCCTCGGTTGTCCTGGCGAAGACGTGGCACCAAGTCGCCCTCCTTAAGGTCTCGGATCTAGACCTGTTGGTCGTGATAGCATCAGAGGGATTACTGGTATCTGGCTGAGTGCAGAAGGGCGGCGTCCCTTGCTTCCTTGAGCATATCCAGTGAATCCTCCCGAGCCGTCTGGTTGCGCTGCTCGTCGTAGGCCTTGAGCCTCGGAGAGCCGAACTTCAAGTCGGTGGGGAGGACGGCCTCGGCGCCATACACCAGGAAGAAAGGCGTGAACCCTGTGGCCCGGCTGGTCGTCGTCCTCAGGCTCCAATGGACCGAGGGGAGCTCCTCGAGCCACCTTTTGCCGAACTTATCGAGCTTGTTGAAGATCCGAGGCTTGAGTCCCTGCAAAATCATACCATTGGCACGTTCTACCTGTCCATTCATCTGGGGATGAGCGACAGCAGACCAGACAATGCGTATCTGGTGCCTGTCACAGTCCCAGAACTTCTTCCCCGTCAACTGGGTGCCGTGGTCGGTGATGGTGGAGTTTGGGACCCCGAAGCGGTGGATGATGTCGGTGAAGAACAGCACCGCCTGCTCGGATCGAATGTTGGTAACGGGGCGTGCCTCAATCCACCTCGAGAACTTGTCAATGGCGACTAGCAAGTGGGTGAAGCCCTCGGGCGCCTTCTTGAGTGGTCCGACGAGGTCGAGTCCCCATACAAATAATGGCCAAGTGATGGGGATAGTCCGAGCGCCTGGGCGGGCAGTGCGTCCCGGCGAACGTCTAATCTTGGCAGCCCTTCGCAGTACGCACCACGTGAATGGCGTCAACGACCGCGGTAGGCCAGTAAAAAAGCCCCGGCCGAAAAGCGCCGCCGACGAGGGAACGGGGGAGCGGCGTGGTGGCCCACAGGGACGCCGGCGTGGATCTTGCGGACTAGCTTCAGCCCTTCCTCGGTGGAGATGCACCGCTGCGGGACCCCGAGGGGCTTCACTTGTAGAGCTCATCCTCTATCACAATGAAGGACTTTGCTCTCCTTGCGATGCATCGGCCCCGGTTGAAGTCTTCGGGGAGCACCCCTCAGACGATCCAATCAAGGTATGGCTTTCTCTAGTCTTGCTTAGGGTTGACTTCGGGGCCCTCCTCGTCAAGCTCCATGACCTTGGTGTCGGCTACCGAGGGGACCTCGGCCTTGAGGCTCTTTGTAGCCCCGGGGGGGTCGGGCTTGTCTCCCCGCCGCCGTGCCTTGGTCTTTGAAGGCGGCGGAGGGGGCCGCCGCAAGTCTCTAGTGAAGACGTCCGGGGGATGGGAGCCCTCCCGACCGCGATCTTGGCGAGCTCGTCGGTAGCCTCATTGTACCTTCGGGCAATGTGGTTTAGCTCAAGGCCGTCGAACCTGTCCTCCTCCGTGCCGCACATGCCATCTTGCGACGTGGCCCATCTTGGCGAGTCCTTCATGACTTGGTCGATGACGAGTTGTGAGTCCCCTCGGACATCGAGGCGCTTGACGCCGAGCTCGGTGGCGATCTTCAAGACGCTGAGGAGGCCCTCGTACTCGCCATGTTGTTTGAAGCAGGAAATAGAGGCGAACCACGCATCGCATGTGTACCCCGAGGGGTGAGACGAAGAGGAGGAGGCCGGGCCGGCGTCGGTCTTCATCGGGACCCGTCGAAATACATGGTCCAACACTCCGCCTTGGATCCGAGGCGGTGGAAGCCGGGTGTCGGTCCACTCTGTGAGAAAATGTGCCAAGACCTAAGACTTGATGGCCTTCCTCGGCGCGTAGGAGAGAGTCTCTCCCATAAGCTCGACAGACCACTTGGCGACCCGTCCGGAGACTTCCCGGTTCTGAAGGATCTCCCCCAACAGGAAGGAGGAAACCACCATCACTGGGTGGGCATCAAAATAGTGCCGGAGCTTGCGCCGGGTCGACCACAACCAGAGTAGCTTCGGATCTGCGGGTAGCGGATCTTGGTCTCGGACAAAGACCTCGCCGATGAAGTAAACCGGCCTTTAGATCGGCAGGGCGTGGCCTTCTTCCTGTCTTTCAACAACAATGGCCGTGCTAACCACTTGGGTTGTCGCAGCAACGTACAAGAGGAGGGGCTTACCTTCGACCAGCGGGACTAGTATCGAAGCGCTAGTAAGGGCAGCTTTGAGCTTGTTGAGAGCCTCCCCGGGCCTCGTTGATCCGGGAAAAGTGCTCCGTTTTCCTCGGGAGGCGGTGCAGGGGCGTGCCCTTTTCACCAAGTCGTGAGATGAAGCGGCCGAGAGCCGCAAGGCAGCCCATGACCCGTTGTATCCCCCCTTCGGATCCTTGATTGGCCCCATGCTTTGGTCACCGCGGTCACCTTCTCCTGGTTGGGCTCGATGCTACGCTTGGAGACGATGAACCCCAGAGCATGCCTCGGGGTACCCCCAAGACGCACTTCTCAAGGTTGAGCTTGACGCTTTTGGCCTTAAGACACCGAAAGGCAATCTGAAGGTCGGCGATGAGATCATCGGCTTTCTTGGTCTTGACCACTATGTCGCCTCACGTAGGCCTCTACGGTCTCTCGATGTGATCCCCAAAGACGCCGAGCATGCACCGTTGGTATGTGGCCCCGGCTTTTCTCGAGTCCGAAGGGCATCGTTACGTAGCAATACATGCCAAAAGGAGTGATGAAGGAAGTCGCGAAATGGTCGGACTCCTTCATCTTGATTTGGTGGTAACTAGAGTAGGCATCAAGAAAGGACAAGAGTTCACACCCCGAGGTGGAGTCAACAATTTGATCAATATACGGTAGAGGAAAGGGGACCTTTGGATATGCTTTATTTAAGCTTGTGTAATCTACACACATCCTCCACTTCCCACTTTTCTTCCTAACCAAGTATAGGATTAGATAACCACTCGGGATGGAATACCTCCTTGATGAATCCGCCGCCAAAAGCTTGTTCACCTCCTCGCCGATGGCCCTGCGCTTCTCCTCATCGAATCGGGCGCAGATGCTTTGCTTCACCGGCTTGGATCCGGCCCCGATATCAAGGGAGTGCTCGGCGACATCCCTCGGAATGCCCGGCATGTCCGAGGGACTCCACGCCGAAGATGTCGATGTTCACGCAGAGAAAGTCGACGAGCACAACTTCCTATTTGGGGTCGAGGGAGGCGCAGATCTTCACCGCTTTGCCGGATGGAGAGGCGGGATCCAGCGGGGACCTTCTTCACCCCCGGTCGGACGGCTCGAAAGTGCCGGGCGTGGCGTTTACGCGTCGAGGGCCTCGGAGACCGCCATGGCCTCGGCGTGCTCGATTGCCTCGACATCGCAGCTTGAACACGTGCTCGTAGGAGGAGCCGATGGTGATGACGCCGCTTGCGGCCCGGCATCTTGAGGAGGAGGTAGGTGTAGTTGGGGATGGCCATGAACTTCGCATACGCGGGACGTCCGAGGATGCCATGATAGGCTCCTCGGAAGTCGACCACGTCGAAGGTGATGACCTCCTTGCGGAAGTTCGATGGCGTTCGAAGAAGACCGGAAGGTCGATCTGCCCCGAGGGGCCAGGCACGCTTGCCCGGCACTATGCCCCGAAAAGGAGAGCCGCTAGGCCGGCCGTGGGCGCTCAATCCCCAACAAAGCCGCGGGTCTCGTGAGTAGAGGATGTTGAGGGCGCCGCCGCCATCCATCAACCCTTGGTGAGCCACACGCTGTCGATGATGGGGTCGACCACGAGCGGGTACCATCCCGGGTTCGGCACGTAGAGTGGGTGATAGTCGATGTTGAAGGTGATGGCGCCGGACCACGGTAGGTACTGCAGAGTGGCGGGCGCACCGAGAAGACCTCACGACGCCGCGCTTGATCCGGCGCGCGGAGTGAGGTTCGTCGGCAGCCCCCCCGATGACCATGAAGACGTCATGGATCTCGAGGAATCCCTCACCTTTGCCCTCTTCCTCCTTCTTTCTCTTGTCCTCGGGCGGGGGAAGCTTCTGGTAGAAATGGCAGGCCAAGTCACACTCCCCCATGGTGTGCTTGACGGGGAACTTGTGGAAAGGACGGGGCTTCTTGAGCATGTCGTCGAACGCCCCGGGTCCCGGGGAGCCTCGGGGCCTTGCGGTCGGCCGCGGTGACGATGTCATCTTCGAGTCCGCCTCCTTCTTGTCCTTCTTTCCCTTGCGCTTGTTCCTCTTGTTCTTCTTGGGGTTGCGGGATGCGTCCCCCTCGGCGTTGCCTTCCTTCTGCTTCCCCTTGTCGTTGCCGTTGCGAAAAATCGCTCCCACCGCCTCCTCGCCGGAGGCGAAGTTAATCGCCACCTCGAACAGCTCATTGGTGGTGGTTGGCATTTTCTGGCCCAGCTCGTGGATGAGCTCCTTGCAGGTCGTGCCATCGAGGAATGCGCCGATGATAGCGGTGCCGGCTACGTTGGGCGGCTCGGTGCACTTCTTCGAGAAGCGTCGGATGAAATCCCGCAGCATCTCATTGGGCTTATGGCGGCAGCTGCGAAGGTCCCACGAATTCCCAGGGCGCACGTATGTGCCTTCGAAGTTCCCCACGAAACCTTGACCAGATCGGTCCAGTCGCGGATCGTGGGCGGGCGGGAAGATGCTCGAGCCAAGCTCGCGACGAGTCACCCGTGAAGCGTAAGGTTGCGGATGATGAGCCTGTCGTTGTCCATGCCGCCTAACCGGCACGCTAGACGGTAATCGTTGAGCCACACCTCGGGGTTTGTTTCTCCCGAGTACTTGGTGAGGTTGGCCGGGCGGGCGGAATCGAAAGGGAACCGGCGTTGCGGATCTCCCCCGTGAAGGCACGGGGCCCCGGGGATCGGCATCGCCACGGTCCTCGTCGCTTGCCGTGCTCGCCGCCTCTCAAGGCGGCTGGCGGCCGCGTCCGCCCGTGCTCGGCCTCCCTCGCGGCGTTGTTGATGACGTTGCGCGTCACCGTCGCCGAGGCCGCCGCGGTTGTCCTGATGCGCCGCGGACCAGCCTTCGTGGACGGATCCTGATGGACCGAGGCTTCTCGCTCGCGGCGGGGGGCACCTCGTCCTCCTCGTCCCTCTGCGCCCGAAGCCGGGAGGCCGAGCTCTCGGCCTGCTGGACAGCAGCGGTCTCGATGTAGCCTCGCATCTCATCTCAAATCCGTCGCCCCCTCGGGGTGGATGGCTCGATATCGCCGGAGGAGAAGGGCCGCAGCCGCAACGCTCGCTCGCACGCCGGAAGATGGGGGATGTTCCCACCTCGCCGTTGACGATCCTCCTGTTGACGCCGTGGGCGCTGGGCCGGGCAGCTGCCTCGGGTTTCACACAGGCGGCGCCACGCCCGAACGCTTCTATCTTCGCCGTAGCGTAGGACGGTTGTGCTCGAGCCCGCCCCAAGCTCGGATTTGCTCGATAGTGGGGAGGCCGTGGCCCCCGAGGGGTAGCCGCTGGATCGCCGGGTCCTCGGGGACCCATGCGCCGCGGAAGTTCGCCGCCCCCCGCCCATGGGCCGGGACGCGCTGGGTCCTCGAGGCGTTTCAGACCGCCGGAGCCGGCCTTGCGGCGTGCCTCGGGTCACGGTACTGGGTCGCCGCCACCATTACCGCCGCCGCCGCCGCCGAGATCGCCGACCTCCACGTGAAAGCACTCTCGCGGTTGGGTCGCACATGTCATCCGTGAGTCCGAGTCGGGTACCCGGGCGTATGCATGCGCCGGCATTAGCCCACGAGGCCCGTGGCCTCCGTGTAGCGCCAGTATTGCGTGGACGTAGCGAGACCCGAATAGTCTACTCCCGCCCACCTAGTCCGGTGCCCCTCAAGGTCGGGGGTAGGACGCGGTTGAGCGGACGTGTCTAGATCCCCGGGCGAAGCGCACCCGTGGCCGGGGAGCTCATCATAGGCCCCCAAGTTGGTGGAGACCAACGACGCCGCACGTGGCGGGCGGCGTTGGTGAGGCCGAACGGCGGTGGTGGTGGAACTGGTCGCGAGGGCGTTAGGGGCGGCCTTCGCCACCCAAATGCAAAAGACGCACCATCCTCCTCTAGGTTCATAGCGGCGTGACGCGCCGGCCGAGCACGGTGGGCATGCGCGCTACGGCGCCTCCCCGCGCGCCGGCCCGTGACGGGGGCCACGAGAGCCTCGTCGGACTCCCCGGGCCCCGGGCGGACGGAGCGCATGTCGCATCGGGTGCCTAGAGACACGAACTCGAGATCCCCGAACCGGATCACGGTACCCAGCCTCCAGCCGGGCCTGTGCTGAGGAAAGTTGGGGCCGAGACGCCCCGAGATGTCTCGTCGCGTTGTTGGCCTTTCCGGAGTTTTGGTGGGAAGAGAGGCGAAACACGCACAGCTCCTCTACCTGGGCGTGCCAACCGCCGGTGTTAGAACCGGCGGCCCTAGCACCAACGAGTAAATTTGTGGTGCGTGTTCCCAACTCCGGAAGGTGTGCAAGAAGGACACAAGGAAGACTTATATTATCTTGCATCTAAGTGCTTGTAGGTAGGGAGTACAAGCGTGTGGAGAGAGGGAGATGGTCCCAAGTCTCGTGAGTGATTGAGGCAAGTGCCAATATCGTGCTTGTGTGTAAGTGCTCTAGGTTGCTTCATAAGGGGCTCGGTCCTCCCTTTTTATAGCCACAAGGGGAGGACAGGGCTTACAAAGGGTGCCTGTGTACGTGAAAGAGGCTGTGAGCGTCTCCCTTCCCTGATCTAAGGCCTCGGAGCCCGCCGCCTTTTCTTTTGCCGAGGTCCCGGAGTGGGCGCCAACACTGTAGAGCCTGGTCACAGCCGTGAGGAGTCGTGTCCCCTTATCCTGACGACGGAGGGGACGGCTGTCCCTGTAGAAGTTGATGGAGAGGCCAGGGGAGGCGTATCTGACTCCCGTAGCATGCTGTAGCTTTGACTCACTCCGATTCCGAGGCTCGGAGGGCCTCGGAGCCCGCTGCCGTACGCGGGGCGGTTGGCATAGGAGAGAGCCGTCATCGGGGCAATCGCCGCCCATCCCGGGCTCAGAAAACCCGGAAGGGACTGTTGTTTGACCGGCTCCCCGTCTGGCCTGACTCCCGTATGGAAGATGATGCTGGGTGACGACCCTTGGTGTGGCGGCTGTCGCCTGGGAGCTTCGGTGACTCGACCTGGCAGAAAGGTTAGGCAACACAGTGCCCCACAATGGCAGGCATGGCCTCCACTGTGGAGGATAACGTAATCATGAGCGCGGGTGAGAGTTGTGACAGGACGGCTCCTATCCCCTGCCAGGGGATAACGTCACTCTAACAGGAACTGTGGGAAGGCGGGCGGTGGATATACGTTAAATTAGAGGCCTGGTTTGACCAGGAAGTGCGGCGCGCCCCGTCCAAGGCCTAGGCACGGGGGCTCGAGCGGGACGGAAAGCGGGAGCTCGTCCGAGGCGTCTGCGTGAGGGGTCGGGCGAGACGGAGATGTGTGCGCCGTCCGAGGCCTCACCGGGAGGGCTCGGCCGAGACGAAAAGCGGGAGTTTCGCCCGAGGCCTCGGCGGGAGGGCTCGGCCGAGGCGGAAAGAAGGCCCCGTCCGATGCCTCGGTGGAGAGGCTCGGACGAAACGGAGAGCAGCGTGTTGGGCCTTGGTGGGCCGTGCTTTGTCGCGTGGCCTGGTTTTTGCGTCTGTTGGGCCTGATTGTTTGAGAGCCCTAATTTTGGTACCGACACCTTTGTTCTTCTCAATCTTTAACCCGAAATGGTCAAGAATCAAGAATACCCGAAGGTGCACGCTATCTTGACAACATGTTCTTGCTCTTTTTTATTATTATTATTGAGAAGAAAAGTTGCATTATAATAATTTTTTAATAGTAATATAATAATTATTTTTTTAATTTTTTATGATAATCCGGGGTAACTTCCGGCAAGGCTTTTTGTTTATGGTCATAACCTTGACCATGGAAACTTCATCTTGCAGCTCTCAATGGTGGTATAGTTTCCATCTTCACCACCAAATGTTTAGTATTATCATTCTAGCTGCAAGGTTAGTACCACAGTGCATATACAACATTGGTAGTGCATATGATAAACGGAGGCATCCATGACCACTCTCTTAAAAAGTTTGAAAACAAGGATCAAGAAGTGGTTTGGATCCTTGTAGAAGCACATGGTACTAAGTGAGATGTCCGTGGCACAAGCGTTTTTCGTCCTCAAGTGAGAAGTCATGACTATCGAGAACAACGCTTGGATGGCCGTAGGGACATAGCTTGGGTTCGAGTGAGGGCATTGATGGATGTTCGGTTTCACATGGATGAAAGACTAGTGATTATCGCGCGCCCTTGCGCGCAGGGCTGGCACCACAAATACTATTATGTTTAATATACTCTATAAAAAAGAACCAAATGTAAGCAGATAAAAGCATCGAAGCACTTGGGGCAAAAGAACCGAAGCCTACAGGTATCATTCATTGTTCACCTTAACAGAGGAGGCCATAAAGCGCATAGTATTTTGCATGCGCTCATGCACATGTAGGGCTTTTGGCTATTGTTTTGGTTCACAGAACAGTTGCCTGTGTAAATATCAGTGTATAGAGAATGATGGAATATGTATCAATATAATAAGAACAACGGAATATATGTAGTATCGAGTTTGAATGATTTTAGTTGTTCTTGATGTCACGTTTACCATTTTGGAAAAATCAGTCAATTCTGAATACTAATATTATATATCTAACAAAATGTCACTCCAATCCAAATCACACAGTAATGTTGCACAAACATAGATGTGCCAAGCAAGCTACATAGAACTACATATATAGAGAGAAACTTCATGAGCTGAATGATAGTGCTGCCACAACAAGGGTAGTTTCTTCTACTTGCATGCTATTGGTTCACACTTGGACACTGCTACCTTCTGTAACTTGAACTGTTGCGACAATCTCAAGCGAACAGGCCACTATGGTAGCTGTTGTCGGCGCCAGCCGATTCTATTAGTGATTGTAGACTAAGCATGAGCCTGGGAAAAAAAAAGGTTTAGTTGGCAGTCAAAAACAATTTGTAGGCAGAGGCTGACTTTTTCTCAACATAGATATATACGATAAGTTAGCAAAGGACACTCATATTGATGGCAATGCAATTATGAAAACAAGGAATCAGTCAAGCAGATCTTAAATGATTTACATTTATAGCTGGTATTTTTGAAACAATATTTATAGCTGGCATTAAGAACACTAAAATTTCCATTGTCATTGGCCTCAAGATATAAGAACCGGGAAGGTCATAGGACTGAATCATTCCACTGATAGGACATTAAATTAGTCCCTTAGCTAGGATGAAGCAAAGCATGGGGGAGGAGCCTTGAGCAGCAGGAGCATTCATTGGATCCATACTTAGAAAACTATGGCTGCTTCTGTCTTTGTGTGCTTACCTTTCATTGATCACAGTTACAAATGGTGAGCTACAAAAATGCTCCAACCTCAGCAACAGTGCAACTTTTCTTTTTCTTGTTATAAATGTAATCCAACAGAGCTTCGCCTACAACACAATCAGTCAGATGCCTTCCCTGTGGAAAAAAATGGAGCATGTATGTGGCATCAGAACAGTGGCAATAATCGTTGACAAACAAATCTGAAACTTTCAGTTTAGAAACATATAAAAACATCAATGCAGGATGACTGTAATACGATACTGGTGTGAATAAGCAGTATTGATTATCCTTAAGTTATATGGAAGCCTCCTGGAATAGAAAAAAAATCATTTTTCAGTAATTGTAAATTAAGGAAGAATGAGTCTTGTAGGCTACATTACAGTTCATGCACCTTTTTATTTGCTAATCTGCCAAATTGCATGTAATATGTGAATTTCCAGGAAAACACTGGAGGATATACTATAGCTTAGGTGAGCTAGCATATACAAGGAGTGTAATGATAGAAAATTAAACATGCATACCATATTACCATCCATGCATCTAGTGTCCAACAGCTTGGCATTTGGCGAGGCAGAACTACTCAAAGAGCCACGCACCGTGTGGCAGTGGAAGCTGCCATGACCCTGGCTGATAGCAAAGGGCTATAGAAACAATCCAAACTCCAAAGAATGAAGAATTTCTTTTGGCTGTCATCTGGCATGCTTTGTTCAAATAGAGGAGCCAACTGCCAACCCTTTAAAAAAAAAAAAAATGGTAAGCACCGGAACTATAATTCAAGACAAAAAGTAACTATTTTGCCTCCTGCAACTTGAAAGCGCTCTATATTATGCACCACAAAAGAACAGTCAGTTCATTATAAAGCAAAGAAATGCAGTTTAATTAGCAGCAGGACGGTAAGCACCGGCCACATCTCACATGGTCATTCCACTGAACACAAGCTACTATGATTCTTCACTGCTAGCCGCTTTCCAAGGAGAGCACCCTATGCCTGGTAACTAAATATAAGTAACAAGGAAGTCACCATATGTGGACCCTGTAATGTATTGTTGTATGTGAGGAAATTGTCACTTAACCAACGACCCAAGCTCCACCAGTTATAAATGCCACAGTTGGACTGGATTTGTTGTTATCTCTGTGTATGTATAAATCCAACCTACATATTATATCTGTACTACACTTCCAAAAACCTGACTTGAAAGGAAACAGTAGTACCCAACTGGAAACAAAGATGTGTTATAAATATTAGTTACTGGAATATGTTATGCCAACCATATTTCAGCACCATCTATTGTTATAAATATTAGTTACTGGAATATATTATGCCAACCATATTTAAGCACCATCTATCAACGACATAAGGAAAAAAAATCGTTTATCAAGAAAAGGTTGAAATTGCAAAAAAAAAGGCAAACAATATGTAAGCATGACATTTCAAGATATCCAAAAGCAAATCTCTTAATGTACACCTTCTATAAAATCAAGCATTGAGTAAAACTGCATATAAAAGGAGTGCAATAAGCAGTGATATCCACCGATACATATATTTGGCACAAATAAAAATCTATTTTTCAAAACATTAAAATGCTGCGGATAAAAGATTTCATAGACATGAGCATATACATTTGCCCCTGCTATGTCCTGAACCCTAGAACAATTGGTTTGTTCTCATCGGCACAGCCCAACATGGCAACAGTTACCGTATAAGATTTAGATGCTAATGTACCAAACTGAAAAGTTCATTGGCATTTTCTCTCGACACTACAAATAAAAAGTCTTGTAAACTCAAATGCAGCAATATGCTGTGAAAGAACAGTTTACCTGAAAGAACAACGTGTTCAAATAGCTTGCCTCTGTAAGCTCAAAATTTTGAAGCAAGGGATGTGTACAGTTTTTACAAATATTAATATAAGGACGTGCACTCTTTTATTTGCATTCTCAGATGATTCAGTGCCAAAAACTACATAGTCCATCATATACTCAGAAAGTTCTTTTATAGACTGGCTATCCATTTGCATCTTTTGTGATAATCACCAAATGACTGGACTGTAATTAACAACGAAAAAGGACTGGCTGGAAACATTATTTGTGCTTTCAATTCAGATACCAATGTCAGATTCAGTTTCATACTGGAAGGCAAAACCAAATTTATATATGATTTTACATCCCTAAAAATAAATCCATAAATCCATTCCTGCATTGGCATCCTATTCACAAAGAGACAAGGGGGAGCACATACTTGACCCAGAGCTTGCATCCCACACTCCCCCTGCCACAGCCAGAGAAGGTCCCTTCCGCTCACCAGCACCTTCAAAAATGCAGTCACAACACAGAAGAAAAATATAAATACAAATGATCCATGGACAAAATACTGGCCGAAAAGTAACAGCAAGAGCATCGTCAACCATCCATCGGCTTTGCTAATTATTCAACGAAAACATGCTACAAATGATAACCACTTCTGCATTCAAACATTGAGACTGACGGAGCACCTGAAAGGTACTGAAAAACGCAACTTCTGTCTGTCTTCTTTTATCGAATCGAAGTAGCTCAAATGCAGAACCAGGTTAAGATGCGGCCCACCGGCCAGCCGACGCACACAGCTAGCCATCTGCTCAACATAGCGAGCCCCACCTGCGCCGCCCGCTTTCCTGCGAGGCTGCGTCCCTGCGTGCTCCCTCACTCCAGACGCCTGTGCCACCAATGCGCCACCTTCCTGGGCCACGGCGGCCAGAATCCGCCGCCACGTGACTGGCCCCACGGACCCTGCGCCGCCGCCCCATAAAAGAGATCCCAACCGGTCTACCCACACAACGCCGGCCGCCTCCGCCGCCGTTCGCCCGCAAAAAAAAGATATAGACCCGAGGAAGAAGAAAGAGGAGCAAGGATGGAAGGCACCAACACTCACCTGGAATCCGCCTGGACGAAAATGAACTTGATCATGAAGCCATCGCGCCCCCGGAGTATGGGACGGACGCATCTGGCCACCGAGACACCAGTTCTGGCCATGGAATCGCTGGAGCCGTCAACACATCACCGTGACACCAGTTCATGCCGCATCGGAGGAGACGTGCCGGCTTCCCCACGGTGCCCCACGGTGCCGTAGTTGCCGCTCTCCTCCCCGCGATCTTTGTAGATCTGGCCATCTATGGAGAAGGAAGACCAGGAGAAAGATTGAGAGCGAACAACAAGGGAGTAGGAGAGGAGCAAAATGGGTTTGGCGGATGCACACACGCAAACGGAGTCCGAGACCAAACAGGATCCACACGATAGCGATGACACTCCGCTGCATCCACACCGCCCCGCCATGCGGGGGCCTCTCCGCGCCCGGGGCCGCCACGCCGAGGGGGCACCCTCGGCGGGTGCCGCTGCGCCGCTACTGCACGGAGAGAGTGGAGGAGGGGAAGCGATGAATGCAGCATGGATGGGGGCGAAGAAGGGAGTGCGCTTCACGCCTGCCTGCCGTCCGGGCAGGCAGCGAGCCAGCGCTCGAGCCAGCCGTCGAGTAGCGCGAGCCAGCTCCGGTCGCCGTTAGGGCTAAGCCGGCGCTCCTGTAGCCGTCGGGGCACGCCGCGTGCCGTCGCTTCGAGCCATCGCCGGGCGGCGCACGGATGGATCTACGCTAGGGCGGCCACCACCGCCGTGCAGCCAGCGCCCGATCTCCGCATGCACCGTCGTCTACCTGGAAGGCAGATCCGGCCTCCCGCCCCTAGCCGGCGGACCTCTTTCCACGCCCACAACGCGCGGGGGCCACCCTCGACGGTGATGCAGCGGGCGAGGGTCTCCCTCCCGGCCCAGGAGCTGGCGCGCCTCACGCCCGAGCCGCCCCTAGGCAATTGCCGCGCCGAGGTGGGTGCCCTGCGGCGGGGGGAGGAGCGGAGGAGAGAGCGTCTCCCGGCTCTTTATCTGCCGCGGTTTCTGCTTCTAGGAGAGGCGGCAAGCGGGCCCGAGCTCTGTCTCGACCAATGGCCGTTCGACAACGCCCTCGTCGCTCGGCCCCCACAATGAAATCTGATGAGGATTCTCCCGCCTCTCCGATCTTCTCTGTCTCGCACGGGGCTCCAAGCATGGGCCAGCGTGAGCCCCGGCCCCACCTTCACCGCTTCCGCCAATCGTGGGTCGACAAAGAGCTCGACCACGCTGCCATCAATCGAGTGCGCCAGCGGGAGAAGTCAAGGGGCCCCGCTCCTCTCCCGCCCACCAATCCCTCATTGACGGCAAGTGGCGGGAATTTGCTCAGCGCCTCCACCATACCTCGTCCGCCCGCGCCGCTCGCCCCCTCCGCCGTCGGCCCCCACGGCCCACGGCAGCTGGCCCCACACCGTCCGCCTCTGCTCTAGCCAAGAGCGACTCCACCGTGCGTACGGCAGCGACACCGGCCCTCAGATGCCAGATCCAGCGGTGCACAGTAATTCCGATGACGTGTACATGCTGAGGCCACGTCCAGGCCGGCGGTTTTAAAGACGGTAGAAATGCTCGGGTGAAACGAATAGGGATATGAATTTCACCTCCTCGAACAAGTCACGGTTGGAACCATGCTCCGCCGTCGAGATTTCTAGACAAGGTTTAGGAGTGGCGGAAGCAATCTGTCCTAACTTCTCACTAAGGCTCCTATGGGATGGTTTTGCTTGAAAAAGTGTTTCCAAAGGGCAGCCTATGAGAATTCAAATTTGAGGATGGCATAGATGTAGGAATCTAAGCAAACCTCGGTTTTATCTATCATGATTGGCATGGCCCTAGCCATCCTGCAATACTCGAAAATGAGTCCAAACGGACTTTTGAAGAGTCTATCGGTCAGGACTAGCGACATGTCACTTAAATGGTATTTCATTAGGAATTCTGACATGATATTAGTCCCAACTATGGGGTGGTAAAGAGCTTTTATAATAGTTCCCCTTAACGAACAAGTCATGGTCTTGGAAGGTGAAAGAATCTGAAATGCTTCGGAAGAGCATTTCACTTCCGTTAACCATTTTTTTCAAAGCTTCTACTTAGGGGAAACTTCATCATGTCCAAAATGCCATGAGGTATTGCAAATAACCCTCAAATTGGATGGGGAACTCTAAAGGATGAATTACTCCTTCCTTCGTTGCTCCCGGTTCGGGTGAGGGCCTCAAGGATTTGGCTTTAGCTAACGAGGGCTCCTCAAAGCATGACATACCCTTATCATGGAGGGATCTATTTTCTATGACGGAAGAAGCATGTGTGTCTAGGAGTTTTCAAAGAACTTCACATGTTCCATCAAAGGTCTGTGTGTAAAACGACCTCTAGTGGGCACGTCTAGGCATAGGTCAGCATCCATGTCAAGACCCGAATCAAAAGAGACGCAATAAAATGCCATCGGGTTAAGACAAGTCTGGGCTAGAGTGTATTAACACTAAAAATCTGGCCCAAGTTGCACCTATTGACTCCTTCTCAGCTTGCTCTAAATCGAGGATTGCCCTTGGTAGACAGAAAAAATGAGACATAGGGAAGAATGCAAGACAAAAATTATCTTTTAAGTCCTTCCTATTCCCCATTCGTACATCCTACGGCAAGAGTGTACCATTGCTCCACCTCCCCCATGAGAGAGAATGAAAACAATTTCCACTTTAAAATTTTCGTCAAAATCTCGCAAATAATTGTTCGGGTTTTCATTTTCATGCCCCGAGAAGGGTCATGCCCGAACCATGGCTATTAAGCCAGGGTGGAGTTCATAACTAGATGAGAGGTTTAGTTTTGTAAAAAAAGTGGCGGCCTAGATAACTCCCCCTTTGAAACAGAAACTTTTTTAAATAGGAGTGGAATTCATGGTAAATGGGATAAGTGAGAATTTTTTTTATAATTTTTTTTATATATATAAAAAAGAAGATACAGATACGAGGATGAACTAGGTTCGAAGATATAGCAACCATTCCCGGGCAACGGTGCCAGAAATGCTTGTTGGTATATCTTAACACAATGTGAAAGAATCCGCAAGCGCACGGAATTACCGTCGTAGCACATCACCCGAAAGTATTCAGGGTATCCTATTTCCATGAGGAACGGAGGTATTTCTTCTAACTAGCTCGTCCAAGGACCACACAAGGGTAGAGTTGGAAAGGGGTAGTAAGGTTCTTCTACGATTTAGGATCTCTATTTGGAGGTAACCTTGCATACTACACTCTTGCTTTGGGCACCGGATCGCACCTAGTCTACTAAGTGATGCTGGCTAACAGCTCTACGCCACAGCCGAACGTGGGGGAATACAAAGGATGTTAAGGCTGTCACCACCTAACACCTACCCCTCACCCATGGAGTGTGAGGCAAACGAGGGTTACCTATAACTTAGACACCACGTCTACGTTATAGATTACTATTCTAGCGTTGATCAGGAACATCCGTCTTTATCAGGAGTCCTTTACTAGAACATCCGCTACTAAGGCAAGTAACAGACAATGAACCCGCAAGAATGTAATGCACAAGATAACATGAATAGAGACTCACCACCGTAGTCGAACACGGACCTCATAAAACAAGTAGTACGTGGCCGTAGAGGTACACGTTGAGAGGGAGCCGACACGTCCGGCACTCCGCCTCCTCAACCCGGGGGCACCGGATCCGAGACAAGAAATGGCAAACACGCCTGAACCTCCTCTACTTTCTCTCTCTCACTCCCTATACTACAACAAGCTAGGCTAGCTAGGGCCTAGGCCCCTATGAAGTGGAGCTCTTGGGTACTCTTGCCCTCTTGGTGGTTGCTTGATTGGATGATGGAATGAGGAGAGGGGGAGGCCTCCTTTTATAGTTAAGGTGGAGGGGGCTCCTTGTAAAAATGGCATTTTAATGCTCCAAACCGACCTCTAGATACAACGAACCTGAACCCCCTACACCACCGCCTTTGGAATGTCGGTGGGAGGCAACCGACCAAAGCTAGGCCCGTTTGGGCTTGCCGGTGGTGCATCCGCACCAGGGTGCGGCCACACCCTGGTGGGCTCCAATTAGGCCCATCTTTGGTGAGCACATTGGCCTTGTCGTTAGGTTTCCGAAAAGTCCTTGATCACTGAAAACGGAGTTCGTATGCATCCTGGGCGTCCAAATTATCGAACACTGCTCCTGCAGCCTGGACTGGATTCAAGATTTGTTCGGGGTTTCACTTCTTGGGCTCATGTTTTGATATTTGTATCTATGTTTGGGACCTAGGTACTCTGGTGACTAGGCCACTCATTCTTTGAGCCTTTTTATGTATATTTTGTAGCCCTGTATGTGTATATTTTCATGTATTTCTGGCATGTCCTCCTGCAAATGGTAGATCATCAAAACTTGTGGAACTGATTAGTTATAAGCCATATATCTACACATTATAATGTTTTTCATGGCTTTTTATATAATAGTTGATGGTATAAATTATGAGTTAATGACCGTCAATAGGTAGCTTTGCTTGAATTTGATCGCTTAAAGTTGAGGATCACTTGAAGTGTAGGATATCATTTGAATGCTTGATCTAGACACAACTTGTAATATCACTTGATATAGCACATGTGTAGAACATACCACATGTAGGAATATAACACCATGTGTATACCACTTGTATGAATAATGAGTCTAGATATCACTTGTAAATATTGAACTTGATATCCATTTATATTGTTGTCTTCTACTTCTTGAACTTAGATTGTTTCCATGAGCTTCTTTCTCTTTCAGTTCAAACTAGCAAACTTGCATAAGTAATCTAATTTGGTTTGAACCAATGACAAGCTTTTTCACATATCTTTTAATGGTTATCTTGTTAATGTTGAATTAGATCCTTTCATCACTTCTCATTTAGCTAGATCAAACACTTAGGTTCGCATGCTCATGAATAAGTTATGTTTAGCCACTAGATCATACAAAGTATGGAAGCAATAGTGGTATGATATGAACTCAAATCATTTGATTTTTTATGAATGCTTAGTAGATATGTCTATATGCACTAATTATGTCCTTAGCAAGGATGTATGCATATGGTAACCAATTTCACCTTTGCTTTCTTGAAGTAGAGGATAGTCATTTAGATTCTAATTTAGCTCCACAAAGGCGATGTGAAGTCCATTTCAAAGCTTGATGAAGGCCAATTATCAAAGATAGAATTTATTCTTCACCCATATGAATTTAGAACCACTAATGATCAAGTACACTCTCTTGTTGTGGTTGGCTTGTATCTTCTTTTGATCATTGCTTGCATGAGACAACTATGGTTGATATCCACTTGTACATGAGATCATGATGCTAAATTTGAATACCACCTAAATTTCCATAAATTGCTCTCTTCTTGATCAACCCTTTTGATTTTGCTTCAACTAAGCATCTCAAATGTCCTTTAGATCACCACTTCCATGTTATCCTTCCAAGCCGCGCTTGGTTAACCTACAAAAGGCGGCAAGCCCCTACTCAAGGGAGAAGTGACCTCTCTCCAAAGAACAATCTTGATACCCACTTAAATTGCCTTTGATTGATTGATCCATGGACTTCCCATGATGAATAACCTTGAAATCTTCTTTAAGTCCTTTTTTTCTATCAAATAATCTCCAATCATTACTTAGAACTTAAACTTCATCTTCATCTTGAGCCTACTCTTGATCTTCCAATTTGAGTACCAAATTATGTGTCACACACACTTCTCAATCTTATGTCTTGTACTCATTACTTGTCATGCTTCTAAGTCAATCCAAAACCAAACATAGGTCCCTCATCCACTAGTAAACATGATTCCAACTTGAGGGCCTTTCAATTGAAGTGACTCTTGATCATAAGACTATGCTTCACTAATTCATCTATCACTCATAAAAATTTGAGCTTCATTGGACTTATAGATTACTACCAGGTTTCACAGATTTCACATCTTTCTCAGAGGGTACATGCTGAAAACTGCTGCACTATAGCTGAAAAGATCCACTTCAAAGCCAAAACATTTCTTGTCCAATTCTCATGAAATTTGAACAGCAATAACTATTACAAGTGTAGAGCATGCATACAAATTTTCAAGCCAATCCAAATAGACTTGATCCTTCAAACTAAGACTTGACCACAGCTAGCTTAGTTTTTCAATTTTGGACATATTTCAACATATTGAGTTATTCTTCAACAAATGTGAATCAATCTTAAAATCAACTTGTTTGAACACCCTCACAAGATATATATCCATTCAAACCACTCACTAAATGAAGTCTCATGAACATATTCAACCAAACTAATTCGAACTTGATTACTAAACATTTAACCATTCAAGCATCTTATAGCAAGCAACATATACATATATATCTAATTCAATCCACTTATATGCACCAAAATAAATATGATCAACAAGAGATATACCTTGATAGATTATGATCATCCATTAGCAACCTTCAACTCAATTATTTGCAAGCCATCAAATAGTTTTCAATTAATCACCATAACTTAAATGTGACACTTGTATGTTGTAGCACTAGGACTTCACTTGATTTAACTTGGCATTGAGATAGAATAGCACTAGGCCTCAATACTTGACTCAATCAATCAATGATCATCACGAATACCAATTGAATCAAGCCTCTAATGCCAATGGTACCTACAATCAATCATCCACCTTTTGATGGTACCCAAACTTGTTTGGGTCCTCTCAAGTTAGGAGCAACATACTTAGGCAATGCCTTAGTATGGGTAGCGGGATATTTTGTAATAGCAACCAATGAGGTACCATTGTCATCCTTCCTAAGCAAATTAGTATCAACAATTGAAATAGGCTTAGGTTTCTCACCTAGGGGACATGAATGAGCCATGTGTCCCCTTTCTCGGTATGAGTAGCACTTTTTCTTTGCTAGAGCCTTCTCTTCCTTGCTCATGTTGTGCTTCTCATTGTCTTGCCTCTCATGGGTTGCTTGAGCCTTCTTCTCAAGCTTGTTGGGACACTTCGAGGCAAAGTAACCCATATCCTTGCATTCAAAGCACTTGATGTGCGCATAATCTTTCTTCTCTTGATTCTTGCTCATCATGTTGGTATCTTGAGTTGGAGTTGGATGCCTTCTTGCTTGTCCACCCCTTCTTGTTCTTTTCTTTATTTTCAAGTCACCATCATCTTCATGGTTGATCTTGACTTGCGCTTGGGGCTTCTCAACTTGTGGTTTTGGTTGAGGCTTCACTTGTTGCTTCACCAATTCTTGGTTGGGCATATTGAGGTGAGATGACCCCAAGTGCAGCACTTAAAGCACTTGACATGCTTGAGCCTCTCTTCTTCCTTCTTCAACTTGAGCTTCTTCTTGTTTGGGCAAGCCTTTGCTAGATGTCCCACTTCTTGGCATATGAAGCACAAGAAATGAGAGAGCTTCTTTTCTTCTAGCTTCTTTATCTCTCTTTCAAACTTTCTCTTGCCCCCCATCTCTTGCCTTTGATCTTTTCTTGTTGAAGTGAATGCCACTCTTGTCATCTTAGAATCTCGGTTTATTGATGTTCTTCTTGTTGAAACCGAGACCACTCATGTCACCATAGCTTCTTTGAGTCTTCAACATATGCTCAAAGGTGACTTGAGAGTTGTAACACCTCTCTAGCTTGTTGCTCGACTTCTTTACTTGATTATTAAGCTCATTGTTCTCCTTCAAAAGGTTAGTCCTACAAGACATAGAAGTAGAACAAGAATCTATATGTGAAGAACAAGGCATAGCAAGTAAATCACCACAAGAGGTGGATACACTCTTCTTGCCTGTATCACAAGGGTTAGCAACAATATGTGATTGGTCATTTGACCCAAATGATGAGCTCTCACTAGTTTTGATTTCTTTATTAGAAAGCTTATTAGTAAGAAAAGCATGGTCTTGTACTAAATTATCATGAGCAACACTAAGCTCCTCATAATGCAATTTAAACTCCTCATGTGAACAAGTGGTAACATAGAGTAGATGCTTTGCTTGTTCACATGTGGTCTTTAGAAATGAGTTTTCATTTTTCAATTTCTTTGTTTTAGCCATCTCATTTTCTAAAGCCTTGGTGAGTCTACATACAAGCTCAAAGTTTGGATCATCACAATCAACAACCACGTTAGTAATTGATACCTTTGTGTCACCATATGATGTGAAGCAATGTGGTCTTATCGGTGAGCTTGTGGAGACATCACTCTTATAGCCATCATCACCATCAAGTGTGCTAGAGTAGAATCATCAATTGCATCACTTGTGGCATCATCATCCTTGTCAAGTGAACTTGAGGTAGAATCATCATCATCATCACTTGACCATGAGGTGGAGCAATCTTGCACAACCACCGAGTTATGAAGATGCTCAATATCCTCATGCATCTCTTCCTTGAGATCAACATCATCACCATTATCGGAGTCCCTCCCATACTTCTTATTGAGATATGTCCAAATCTTATGGACGGTCTCCATATCCATGATCTCTCCAAAAATGCTATCATGCAAAGATATATAGAGAAGGTTAGTAGCTTGGTTCTCGAGATCTAGGCATTTCTCTTGTGCTTGAGTTAGATTGTTTTCATCCAACACATGAGAAAAGCCTACATCTATGATCCACCACATTTGAGGGCAAATAAATTTGAAATTGTGCATCATCCAAGATTTCCACGGTGCAAAGTGTGTGCCATCAAAAATGTGTGGACACTCAACATCTAGCCCATAAGTCGCCATCCTCTCGGGTCGGTGAAGACCACAAATGAGAGACCTCGGCTCTGATACCACATGAAGGGTCGAGATGGTGGACTAGAGGGGGGTGAATAGTCTTTTCTAAAATCTAATCGCAGCGGATGACCGAATCAAATACGGAATTAAAACTATTGGTCTAACCAAGACTTCACCCCTCTATCTATGATCAAGCATCTTACAAAGTAATTCTAGGTTGAGCCACTAAGGTGCAAAGCTAGTTAGTGCTCGCCTACCTAATACTAGATTGCAAGGTTACACAAACCTAAGCAACTAGTACTCAATCAAACCAGGGAGCACCTACACATACTAGTGAGCAAAGCGCACACAGCCTAAGCACACTAGTAGTTCTCACTAGCACAGCCACACAAGCCTAACTAGTGAGCTCAATTGCTTAGCTACACAAGCTAAGCAATGTGACTAGCAAGGCTACACAAGCTAACTAGCCACGCATTCGCTACTTCTAAGCTACACAACCTAAGAAGGTAACTAGAAAGCTATACAAGCTACCTAGCTACATAAGAGCAACACTACTCACTAGCATAAGTAATGAACAAGTAAATACGAGCTAGTAAATGGAGACTTTGCAAACCGACGAGAAGAGTAGACAAGTTGACACGTCGATTTTTCACCGAGGTTCACTTCGTTGCCACTAAGCTAGTCCTCGTTGAGACAAGCTCCAAGGTTGTCGCCAGTCCTCTTGCTAGCGGTGACCCTCAAGTCACAGTCTCCCACCGGAGTGCTCACCATGAGCTCTAGCACTTGATCGCGTCGAACCACTTGTTGGTCTTCGTGTCTCCCTTTTACTAGAGTTGCTCTTCGTGATCTCCCGCGGGGTGAGCACAACCCCTCACAATGTCACTCCACGTGATTAGCAATCTGAGCACCACTCAATCTCCAAGCGTGCTACAATGATGCCCACAAGACTCCAAGCCGTCTAAAAGGTGGCAACCTCCAAGAGTAATAAGCACCACCGGCTTGCAACTCGATCACCTAGTGCCACAACTTGCAATCTCTCAATGCAACGCACTAAAATCACTCACTCGCAATCGGATGTAATCACTACAAGCATATACGAGTTAGAGGGCTCTCAAGCACCACCAAGCAAGGACACAAAGTCCCCAATGTGCTCAGTAGCCAGCCAAAGCCGGCCAAGGCAACTACTTATAGCCCCAAGGGCTAAAGAGCCGTTCCCATAAAACCAGTCAGCAGAGCTGACCGGACGCTCACCAAGTGACGACCGGACGCATCCAGTCATAGCGTCCGGTTGCTCCCGCGACGCCACGTGTCCTCGCCTTTCAAACTAGTCGTTGGCACGCAACGGCTAACTTGCGCGCGCGCCACGCCACCTTGACCGGACGCGTCCTGTCCACCGACCGGACGCGCGACGCCCAACGTCCGGTCACGCACCAGAGAGCTCCCGAGAGCCAAAATCCTGACCGGACGCATCCGATCAGCATTGACCGGACTCCCCCGGCGTCCGGTCCTCCTCAGCTTGCCAACACCTCGCCTATGCACGCCGACCGGACGCGGCACCGGAGCGTCTGGTCCCACGGCGTCCGGTCACCACCGAAAACGCCCGGACGCGCACACTTGACCGGACGCGTTCGGTCCCTCCTGGACCAGCGTCCGGTCGAGTGTTTCTCAGCGAGAAACACTCCGACGACTTCACCTTCATTTCTGGCCTCCGGCGCAATGGAAAATGAGCACTTTACTTCCACGAAAGCGCCGAATCCCGCCTCGCAGGCTCGGCGGGAGGGAGAGAGGATCCCAAACCCCTCTCAACCTGACAAACTCCATCCCCTTTGCAAATGTGCCAACACCACCAGGTGTACATTATCACGTGCAAGTGTGTTAGCATTTTCACAAATATTTTCCCAAAGGGTTTTCACTCCTTCTCACATCGCCACTTGATCCTAGCAACACGATGCAAAGTTAGATTGCTCAAGTGACACTAGATGACCGATAGGCAAACAAGTTTACCCCTCTTGATAGTACGGCCATCTATCCTAAACCCGGTCATCAACTTCTCTACACACCTATGACCGATGAAATGGAAACACCCTAGGTTATACCTTTGCCTTGCGCTTTCCACTCTATCTCCTCTAATGCCGATGCAACACATGCACCAACCACTCCACATGAGTGATATGATCCACTTCATATCATCATATGGCCTTTGGTCCATCAATCTTGACCTCACTCGCTCTTCACCATCGCTTCGGTCCTTCAGCGCCAAGTCTTTGCTCAAGCCTCCCGACACTCGGTACAAACGGCTTCAAAGCCTCCAACTTGCCCTTCACCATCACGACCGGTCCATCAAGCCAAGTCTTGTCTCGATCTTCACCTCTAGCCACATGACTCCATGTCATGTATCATGCATTAAGCTCCTTCATCACCTGTGGACTAATTCTCTGTATATCTCACATAAGCACAATTAGTCTACCTAAGTTGTCACTCAATTACCAAAACCAAACAAGGACCTTTGAACTGCCCAGGCCGGGTGGACTCCCCCTATGGGGCTCATCTGTCATCTTCTAGAGTCTTTCTCCACCGCCTTTGAGGATCAATCTCAACCCTACATGAAATCAGTTTGATCAAACGACCGTCATGCATCCCACCGGGCTATAAATACAGGGCCAGACCCCCTAGGAACTCTAATTCATTCAATACCTAATTCAGTCATTCAAGGTTGAGTCAGTTGAAGATCAAGTCATCTAGAGCCTCAAGTTCTAGTTCATCATAGCCTTCTAGTTCATAGTTTAGCCTAGTTAGATCTAGTTTAGAGGGAGTCAAGGCACGTCAATTAGTCTTAGATTCCAGAAGTTGTCAAGAAGAGAAGAGTTAGGTATACTTCTTTTGCTCTCTTCTTTTTTATTGTATTATCTGCATTTGTGTGATATTTACTAGCAAGATTGTTCTTCATCATTTAATTATTATATTCATTGTCTACTTCAATACATCTTGTTTAGTTAGTTTGCTATTATGTTCATACACTAGTTCGTATAACGCTCATCTATTGGATCATATGGTGAATGGTAGGCAGTACGTAGGCATGGTGTCTAGATGCTTTGCTTATCTACGAATATCCCCAGTTGTGCCGGGTAGTTAGGTAGATCGTGGATGTGACAGATCCATTGAGTCCTTTGTAGGCCATCCCCTACGGTGGATTGGTAGAGTAGGACTATCAGGTTAAGAGTATATTTATATACATGAGGTTCCTATACTCATCTTTTCCTATACATTGCTCTGATGTGTTTGGGAACTATATTAGTATTACTTAACGGTGATTACTAAATGTACTTGCACTAGTTGACGTAGCTTTGACATATAGTTAAATATTTAGGAGTTATTTCTCTATTAGTTGGATTAGACAATATTGACATGAGTAGATTGTTATGATGGATTAGTATTATTAGTGATGACTGATCAATGGCTTATTATCATATTTATATCATTTATCTTGTGACTTACCCCTGTTATGAGTAGAGTATATGATATTGGTTATATCTCTTATTCATTACATATATATTATCAATGCTATAGATTATTGGTTTAGCAATGCCTTTCCAATGGTAGAATATAAATGATAACATGGTAATACTCTAGGTAAAATGCTATAATGGTATAATTATCTGTCCGCTTGTAGAATAATTCTTAGTTTATATTTATCTTTATTTATTTCTACCTAGCCACATAAAATTATAGATTTAGTACCATTAATTATTCCTAGCTTTACAATTGGAGATGACAACCTAGTTCCATGCTTAGAAGTAAAGGTATGACAAGTGGCTAGTTGCTAAAGGCAAGTTAATCAGTACCATACATCTTATAGCGTTGTTATTCTGATGATGCTATGAGATGCCAACAACTATAGCAAACATCTAGCTTGGGGAAAGGCATCCCCAGTTATCAGGTAAGTATACCTACATGATTATTGAGTCTGTCATAGAGTCATAAAAATACCAAAAATATGTGAGCACATGAAGGTTCACCATAGTATTATAAAAAAAAAACCTAAAAAGGACAAAAATATATGGGAACATGAAGGTCCATTTGTATTGAGTCTTTGTGATTCTTTAAAATATAAAACCAAATAGAAATGAGTGTCTAGTTAAGAGTCAATAGGCAAGCTCTAGAGATGATCTTAAAGGATAAAAGTGATAGCCCTCAAAATGCCTAGTTGCTAGACTTAAGTTTTCCCAAGTTCTGGCTTAGACTATTTTGACATGAAGATTTACTTTGAGCCTAAAACTTGTGGGTTGCATATGCTTAAGCTAAGTCTAGGTGATTGATCAACATGATTGAAAGTTTGAGCTACTATTTATCTTATTCTAAGTGACTCTAAAGTTCTGAGATTTCTTTTGAAAAATGCAAAACCTTACGTGATGAGTTCTTGTATGACAAGGTTTACATTCCACCAAAGCCAAACATGATATCTAGGCTAGATAAACATCCACATATATGTTGTTTGTCTTGCATTGAGTTTTGTCAACATTTGTGACCCTTATGAGAGATTTGGCATACTCTTGAATCAAGATCCACTTACACTCCACTTATATATGCACTACTTTACATTGGAGTAGGTACAACAATATGCTATCCCATTCCATCCATCCTAAAATATTTTACTCCTACACTAGGAGTAAATACTAAAAAACATTCCTATAGGATAGCCACCAAATAACTGCTCTAAGTTCTTGTTGCTATCTCTCAAAAATCTTTAGTGCTAAAAGGAGATGTGAGCTATGCAAAAGTTAAAAAAGAGATAGTGAAAAGACAAATAAGGAAAAATAAGGGGAGTTAAAAAAGGACAAGTGTCCGAAATATTAAAACAATGGGTACTTAGATGCCCGCCTTCTAAAAAAAGAAAGAAAGAAAAGAATTAGATAACTCATACTCTCTAGCCAAGTTTCAAGTTCCAAAAGAGAGATATGTCTTCAAGGAGCAAAGTAGAATTAGGTTTCACCATCTACCAAGTATCCACCAGATTCATACACTTGCACATCTTGATTCGATTGCATGACTTATTTCTCTATGGATCCATTGTTTGACTTTACAATATGTGCATTGCAAGTATACTCTTCCATATTTTCTCCACACCTATGAGACATAATCCTTAGTTGTAGGAAGAAAAGAAAGGCATAACATCATTACCGCCTTAGTGAGAATCCACAAATACCACATATACTGAGAGATTTGATAGTGTCATACAAAGAAAGCTTTGAGTTTTATTTAAAAACCTCTAAAAACTCTAGAATGATAGTTGAACGAAGAGCTTGAGACATAGTGCTTAGCTGGATCTTTCTGTCTTTCGATTGCTTAAGGCCCAAGTAAAATCTAAGAAGCCTCATAGTCAAGGATAATATGAGTTTGAATGTTAGCTCAGTTTTGCTTGAACTCGGAGGAGAATTTTTGTTTGAATACAGGTATACTTTTGAGGGGCTACAAGAAAGTTTCTAAAAACATATGGATATCAATAGCGGTTTTTAAGTTTAGCTTTGCTAGGGACTAGCAAAGGGTAAGCTTGAGAGAGCTTGTTGATGGTTACTAATGTCAATCATAAACCATCAACTATTGTATTAAATGATATAAAAATTACAAAGCATAGTTGTAGGTTTTGATTCAAACAAGTTCCACGAGTTTTAGTGTTCTCACTTGTCTTACAGGAGTGTGCAATTTCCCATCAAATAAAATTATCTCAAATAAGGAATTGGACTGCACCATTGCAACGGGTTCATCAAGATGATCGAAATGGACATATCATTTGCTATATTCAGAGTCCAGAATAAAGAGATATCAACTCCACATCGAAACATACACTATTAGGCTAAAAAGGGTCAAGAAGACACGTCGCCGAAGCGGAGCCAAGATGGGATTGGGCCCAGGACGGCCGGCACTGGGCTTGGGGCCGGCCGACATGCCTCTACGGCCTCTCGCCTCCATCTTCTGGAAGCTTCCCCCACCGCCTCTTAGGATGCATCTCCACTGTACCTTAAGTCAGTTTGATCCAAGGGTTCATGTTTATTCCACCAGGCTATAAATACAGGGCCAGACCCCCCTCCCTGAGGGCACCACAATATCATGGAGATGTAGAGGTGTCCCTTGAAAGGATGATCACTCACCTCTAGAGAATTAGGGCTAGACTTTCCAATATAGTAGATTAGCTCTAGTTGGGAGTTAGGAAGAGCGGAGCTGCGTTCTGGATCTAGAGAAGTCTTGAGAGTTTTGGTATGCCTTTGTATCTATTCTTGTAAGACTTATGCTTTAATATATTCTATCTTCTGTATTTACTTTTATGCTTAGTATTTGATTGGTTAGTATAGTTGTTATACTCTAGCATAGGATCTCCATCTATATTAGGTGTTGTAGTTATCACGTGTGATTAGAGTAGTAATCAGTAGTGTAGACATGGAGTCTAGGCTATAGGTTACCTGAGATTGCGTCCAATTCTTACAGTTAGTTATGGTAGCCCCAGAGGTGATAGCTCTATTAGGCCTTCATATTCCATCATGTCGGAGTTGGTGTTTCGTAGAGCTCCTTGGCAGCCTTCCCTAACTACTACTTTCTCATCTATTCGAGAGTTGGAAGGTACTGCTTCTCCAAAGTGTTATTGTCTGATTGCTATATCTATCTATGAATTAATTATTATAGAACCCTACTAATAGAGAAGTATTTAGAAACCTTGAACTCTTCCGTTATTCTCTCACTTTAGCTATCTACTCTTTTATCATGGAATTATCCTATGTGTCTATGTCATATACGCATAACTCCTATCATTTATCATTTACCCCTACTCTAGTCTAGTTGGTGTATTAGTTAGTAGATACATGATGGTGAACTATCAAATTCTTTAACCATTGTTTCCTAGTGGTAAAATATAAATAACGATATCTGGAATACTCCTGGTAAAATGCTACAATGGTATTCTATGCGCTTGTGGAATCTTTTATATATTAATTGTGCATACGAAATACCAACAATAACCAGGGAGCACTAGAGGTTAGGGTATAGTAAACAGTTTTCTGTGGAAGGCTTTTCCTATCTCCAGATAACTCAAGTGCTATCAAGAGGTGACCACCAGAGAGAAGGCCACAATTCAAAATTTCTACAAAAGGTTCCGAGGGCCACTGGATTCCTCCAACGAGGGAACTAGAGAAGACACCGTAGAAAGCCCTAATGGTCGGCAATGACAAGTGTTTTGAACAGCTAGAGGACATGGCAGTCACCAGAAATCTCCAGTGGGGTTATCAAGATTTTCGATGCTCACTGTAAAGCTGCAGTTTTGTCCAAAGGCTACATTTTCCATTTATGGCTATATATACCCCCAAGGTCAGATTTGTTGGGTTTGTTAGAGTGTGCTGAAGTTATAAGAGAGTTGGGGCTCATTTCTAATAAGTGCTCTAGCTACAATAAGTGCTTAAGGAAATATTAGGTGAGTAGGGTAGTGCTTTGTTAAGTGCTTAGCCTAGTTGGACCTACATATTGGCGCCTCACACTAGGGTTATGCTTATTGTTGGTATCTGTTAATGCCTACTAAATATTCTGCAAGCGCACAGATACGTTATAGCACTTCACCAGATGTGCAAACCTGGTTTTAAATATTAAACCCAAAGAAAGATGTGTGAGAATAATCTAAACTAAAGCTTAGCCATTAAGTAGCAAACAAGGACGTAGAAGATAGAGATATAGAGAAGATGACTAAGGCTTCTAATTCTGGCTCAAGTAGGACATGTTTAGGATGTTTTACTAGGGAATTGAATAGGAGAGCACAGGCGAAACTGGAACCCTGCTACCAATTATACTCCTACTCGGTCCACCGATCGACAGATAGTCGATTATATAAGATTCAATGGAGCCATAAAGTCACATCTGCGAGCTACCACCAAATCCAAACGATAGGGTACATCTACGAGTAACAAAATCTAAGCACCACGCTTACACTACAAAAACTACTCTAACCCAAGAGCTACAAGGATTAAAGTACTCAAAAGAGTCATAAACTAGCAAAACAAGATGAACAATGTTACTTACTTGAACATAAAGGTCGATTCCATAGGAATCTCATATACAAGCCATAGAGGGAGTACCGACATGCCATTACTTCCTCCAAAACTCTCTCCATGACTATCTCTCTATTTCTGATAGAGGACTAGCTTCTAGAAGTATAGAACTAGTCCTCTACTTGGAATGCTAGCTCTAGAGAGGTATGTCCATTCGAGGGACACCTTTCGGGATCCTATCTAGGGTTTCTCAATAAAGCTCTGTGTTTCTTCTGAATGGATCCTCCTCCCAGGGGGTTGCCTCACTTTTATAGCCCTAGTGAATGAACATGAGCCCTTGGATCAAACCGCTTCGAAGGACGATGGAGATTAATCCTAGAAGGCGGTGGAGCAACCTGGGTGAAGCGGGCTGACAAGTGGGCCAAGGGGGGAACGGCCACCCTATAGTGGCTCAGGCCCCGTTGAAAGCCCTAGTTTGGTTTTGGCTAATTGATGAAACCTAGGACTAACCCTATTGCTAAGTGTGTAGCATTAGAGAAAGGGGAGGTCTAAGCCAAGTAGTGGAGTGGAGATCAAGGTGATGGTGGTGACCAAAGATGATCAAGTACCGCCCTTGGAGATGAAGGAAGAAGAGGAGCGAAATGGAAAGCTAGAGGCAAAGGTATATGCTAGGGCATTTCTATTTCACCGGCCATAGGCGAGTAGAGAAGTTCATGGCCGGATTTAGGATTAATAACCATACTATTAAGAGAGGCAATGTCACGTAATATCGGTTATCTAAGTGCCACTAGGTGAGCAATGACTTTGCATATGCATTTGGGACCTAGTTTGCTAACAATATCTTGTGAAGTTTATTTGAAAATAACACATGAGCACAAGTGGAGAGACACTTTGTGTTGCCACATGAGGGCAGAAGTTGATGGGGTTTGGGTGTAAATCCCTTCCGCCGAGCTTTCTCGGTGAGACTCGGAGGTTTTTGGAAGAAAAGGGGTCCTCTGGAGGTGACCGGACACTGTCTCGGTAGGGACCAGACGCGTTCGGTCAAGCTATGGCATCCGGCAGTTTTCAGGTGTGATCGGATGCTGGCGACTGGACGCTCCAGTGCCGCGTCCGGTCGGGCGAGCTGAAGTGGCCAAAAGGAGTAGTATGACTACCGACGCCGCGGCGCCGTCCCGGTCGAAGGCGCAGCCGGACGCCGCCCTATCGAAGTTTTCACACGCTCGAGCTCTCGAAGTTACGATCGGACTAACAAGTGTGAGCGTCCGGTCGGCTCGGCGGATGCATCCGGTCGGTTGACTGACAGCGCACGAGCTTGGCTAGCCATTGGGCGCGGAAGGTGGATTTCAAACGGCTAGTACATGTAGCCGATTATGTTGGACCGGACGCTGCGACCGGACACGTCCGGTCGTCTCGTTCTACGTGTCCGATCAGTGTGCAGACAGTGTATTTTGGGGGCAACGGCTATGTGTTCTTGTGGACGCCTATATAAGTGGTTTGGCTGGCTTAGGGGAGTCTCACTTGGCACTTTGACATACTTGACGTCCCTTAGAGCTAAGCAAACTATCTCCCTCACTTTGCATGCCACTTGATTGATCTAGAGAGTGATTGGTAGAGCTTCTAGTGTGTTTGCCTTGTGATTGAGCATCTAGTGGCACTAGTGGGCATTCTTGCTGCAATTAAGCTTATTACTTTTGGTGGTTGCTACCACCTAGACGGTTAGAGCAGCGAGGCCAGAGTTGAGCAAGCTTGGAGATTGCTCTTGGCCACTCCAAAAGTGTTTGTGAGGGGTTCTTGACCTTGGCCCTGCGGGAGATCGCAAAAGGTACTCTAGTGGAATGCTCATGACTTGTGTTGCCCTCATCTTGTGGTGATTCTTGCGGTGTCTGTTGGAGGCTTGGTGTGGTGCCAATTAACCATTGAATCCCAAGTGAGTGTGCCATCATAACGAGGAGTAGCGTGTTAGCAAGCACGTGAACCTCAGTAAAAAACCTACAGGGATTGATCCATCGAGATCATATTTAGATTTCATTTGATTGATTGGATCATCACCTCGGGTTTTCTTTGTTGACCAAGAAGGTGATTGGTACGACATCCCGAAGGCATGATATGCATCCCTCGATTCCTACCTAGTGATTACTCTTGTGCAAAGTAGCATATTAGGGTGTGTAGAGTAGC
Organism: Chrysopogon serrulatus; assembly: GCA_015844335.1. Lineage (NCBI taxonomy): Eukaryota > Viridiplantae > Streptophyta > Magnoliopsida > Poales > Poaceae > Chrysopogon > Chrysopogon serrulatus. Next base: position 83,144 of record JADLZL010003646.1, on the reverse strand, counting down.
TTGATTGTTAAGAACATTATTCTTAGTGTGTCCAGTGTATTAGGATTGCTAGAGTTGGATAGGTTGGCTTGCAACCCCCTTTAGGCTAGCGCAACACTTGCTTGGCCGTTTAATTTACTAACCGGTTTGTTTAGTGCTTTGTAGAAATTTTATTAGGCTATTCACCCCCCTCTAGCCATTTAGGACCTTTCACCTATCTCGGTGGGTTGTCTTCTCACTCCTAGAATCTTCTTGCATTACTGCGGTGTCCAATCTCGCATTCTATGTTGCCATACTGCTCAAAAGTATGTCTTTTCCATGTATATTCATTAGTCAAAGCCCTTCTAGGAAGGTGGATTACTTTTAAGTTACTTTGGAAGGATAGTTGACGGTTTTTTAGGACATTAAGGACCATGAACAACACCCCCACTTAGGCTTTTACTCGTCCTCGAGAAAAGGTTGAATAACCTCAGACATAACTCTAGAAGAAGATGTCAACATATGCTCATTCTTGGTCATACTTACACTGTGGGATTCAAAGTGTCTACCATACAACTTTGAGAAGTTGAAAATAGAACAGCCGAGCAGATCACCATCTTCCCATTGCCAAGTCAATTGGAGATTTTTGCAAGATTTTGAAAATAATTATAGCTTACTACTCCTCAATATGGTACTCTCAAATCATTTAATATGTGGTATTTGTGGATTCCCACCAAGGCATGAATGAGTGAGTGCCATCTCTTGCTGTAACCTACCTCTAATAGGCTTATGTGGAGTTGAAGGTTTGGCAAGGAATAGTATACTTACCTTATACATTGCCGAATCAGCGTAAAAGTCCCAAGGAGAGAAATGTCATACTCTTAGATCAAGATGTGCGTATGTATGGAATATATAGTGGCTATCCTGATTCTACTATGCTCATACTTTGAAGGATATATTTCTCTTGCTTGAATCAGGGTGCTTTTAAGATCACAGGCTATAATATATTTTTCTTTCTTCTTTGTTTTCTTTTTTCTCTTTTTTCAAAGAGTCGGGCATCTGACTACCCATTGTTTCTAATATTCGGACGAGCTCCTTCGATGGCACCGGGACGATCTCCTTTGGAGGCATGACTGCCAGCTATTTCGGCAGGATGACCGCCAGTGGAAGGACGTCCTTCGACTCTTCAACAATGTACATGTGGTTTGGGCTAGCCATTTGGCAAAAGGTGGAGAAGTGGAGAGCTTCTTGACTATGGATTAAGAGAGGAAAGCTTTTGGGATGAGAAAAGAATGACCCCTAGGGTTGTTTATATAGTCCAGGCTGGCTTGGGCAGGAGGTCAATTCATCCCACAAGGCTTTCACAAATAGGCGGCGACAGATGGTTATCGCTACACGAAATTCGAAACCCTAACGAACTAAGCTGTGCAACAAGAGGTGGTGGACCGTGATTGGCCATTGTTAGGGACCGGCCAAATGGTCCAGCACCTGCTAGTACTTTGGTGTGTGGCCATCTTTTGCATGAACACATTAATTGTAGTTTGGTCTATGTTCAGCCAATAGTGCTCTTTTTATGTATGCGTTCATTTTAGTTCTCTTTTTTATGTATGGGCTCATTTTGGGAGTGGTCAGTAGGACTAATGCCAATGTGGCATTTCTACTCAAGAGAAAAAACATGACAGACTTTGTAGATATCATAGTACGAAATATTAGAGTTTGCATTGTCATAATAAAGGATAAGTTTTGAGTCTTTCCTACAAAACTCTATAAGTATGGAGTAACTATTTTTAGCCTAAAAACTAAATCAAGAGCCCTCTAGATTTCAAAGGGTAGATGGTGTGGAAAGAAAAAAGAAACAAAGAAGGAGTAAGAAATATCTTCAACATGAATGATGAATCAAAATGTGGTGAGCATCGTTTGGGGTTAGGATTGAGGTTGCAAATGAGATGTTGTAGCTAGCGAATTTAGAGGGATAGCTAGGAGAGGCTTGTAGACATGTAATAGTGACACTGGGTATGTTAGACAAAGAGGTATAGTGGAGGGACGCTATTTGGGGAGGGTTGGTGGCCGGGGAGTTAGTCCCATAGATGACAACGAAGAAAGAGAAAGCTTAGTGACATGGTTAGCCACGATCAAGACCAGTGGATTCAGTGGTGATGGTACAATGTCACTGTTGACAGTGGATAGCATCAACATTTAATAGTGCAATAAACATGATAAATGGTCAATACACATGCAAATAGAGAAGTCTAGAGTTTTATCTGACAAATTCCACGAGTTTTGGTGAATTATTATTTTGCAGGGATTGTTCCAGAAAACCACGAAAAAGGGCCTAACTATCAAACGGAGTAACGAAACTTGACGCCAACAAAACCCCGCACATTGGACTCAGGAAGGATCTAGAAAACACCAGAACGAAGCGGAGCACAGGGGCCCACATGGTAGGGCCAGCCGGCCTGAGGAGAAATGCCGGGCGGCCTCCCCCAAAAGAATCTCCTACGCCCTTCTGAAAGCTTCCTCTACCGCCTTTGAGGGTCAATATCCACCGTACCTTAAGTCGGTTTGATCAAACGGCCATCGTACATCCCACCGGACTATAAATATAGGGCCAGACCCCCAGGGAAACCCTAATTCATTCTATCTCAATTCATTTGGAGAGCTAGAAGCCCTAGCTCAATTAGAGCTCTTGTAATTAGAAAATAAGGATAGAGGAGAGGGAGAAGTAGAAGAGGAGCCAGCTTGTCGGATCTTCCTCAACTTTGTACCTCTATGGAGACAGTTCATCTTCAAGTTCTTCAGTTGGTAACTCTAAGTCTTCTATTTGATTAAGTTTTATTCTTACTTTATTTTGTTTACGGGATCTTAGCTTATATTGAGTGCTCTAGTTAGCGTACGTGACTAGAGTAGTAATCGTTAGTGTAGACGTGGTGTCTAGGCTAGAGTTTACCTGAGTTTGCGCCCAATTTCTACGGTTAGTTGTGGTAGCCTTCAGAGGTGGCAGCTTTGTTGGCCTTCGTATTCCATCACGTCGGAGTTGGTGTTTCGTAGAGCTTTTGGCAGCCTTCCCCAACTACCTTCTTCCCAGTCTTATTCGAGAGTTGGAAAGGTACTGTTGCTCCAAAGTAGATAAGTATCATAAGTTTGATTCTTAGTTATCTAGATCACCTTAGATAGCCCCTCTCTACCCACCAAAAACATTTATCTTTGGATGTTCTTGATTCGTTACTAGATCACTTCGCGTTTCTCGTGGAAATTCGATACCTTGGAATACTCTTAGGTGAAAGCTACAGCGGTATCCGTGCGCTTGCAGATTTATCTCTTAGATTATTCTATATGCGTTAAATATACCAACAGTCACTAGAAGAGAAATGGTGGATCACTAGTTAGCTCAAGGACAAATCACAGACAAAGAGTCTAGATCTGTCCGTATGAGGAGGAAAGGAGGTGGGATTCAAAGGATCGTCTTCATTGACACCATATTGGATATGGACAAAATATAGGCTAACGGCAAGGTGAGATGTATGAGAAACAAGACGAAAAGAGTAGGTCAAACCATCAAAGTGAAAAGAAAACAAATTAGGCAGACAATAACGATTTGCTTTTTAAATCTAAAGGGGGATGATGTATATGGTGCCCACCTTTAACCTTATATCCTTATTATGTAGAGAGGGCTCTTGCCTCATTTTTTTCTCAGATTTATTAAAAAGATTACGGTTTTCTAAAGTTGCTTGGTTTTTGACTAGTTATACATTTTTTTTATGAAACAGCGTTACACCTATATTATTTCTATACTTGCAATGCATGAGACCAGGTGGCTGGACCTGCGGAGTAGTACTAGGAAGGAGGAGTATGCGAATGGCTGCCTTTGGCACGCTGGGCTTTTGGAAGGCCATCAATCAATTCTTTGCACTGGCTCTGGCATCCTGTGCCCACCAAACAACAGGGTGGATTGTGACTTTGTGAGAGGAGAGGACAGGCAGGCAGCGAGCGAGGGATTTGAGCTGGGCACGCGGCGCGAAGGCCGAGGGGTCGTGCCCAACGGCCTTCTCACTCAGCCAGCCCATCTCGTGCCCACCTCCCCCTTCCCATTTCTTCCGTTTTCTGACCCACCCCTCTTCATCCCTCGGACTAGAAATGCGGCGCAACCGTGGGCGCAGCAGCAGCACTGTGTAGCATGATGCTCTCGCCATCGCATCGCCCACAGTAGACACTCGAATCCGATTGCCGAGGGGGAGAAGGCGGAGACCGTTGCAACGGCTAGTTGTGGCGGCCCGATGGACCCGTCGTACCATGGCGGCGGCGCCGCCGGTGGAAGCGCCGACGGCCATGGCCAAATGTGGGTGAGGGGGCCTCGGGTCGTGTGCGTTGATCTGCGTCTTTGGGGGGTCGCGTTTTAGTTGCTGCTCCGTGTTTCTGGGGGACTTGGGATTCGGGGGAGGTTTTGGTTTGGGACCGATGCGCCGCCGTCATCGGATGATATGAGACCTCGCGCGGGCGTCCCGGCGAGCTGAGATCCGCGCCGCCGACGAGGGATTCCGGCGCCTGTTGGATCACGTCGGCGATCTAACAGTAGGTAAATCCTACCGAGGCAGCGATCTGATGCCCCGGTGTTGGCGGATTGGGATGGTCCATCCGCCGGTCCTTGTTCCTGCGTCCTGGGTGCTCGTTCCATGTTGAATTGGATTCGATCCGCTGGTTCGGATGTTCTTTTGCAACGATGCACGCTATGGGCTGCTGATTTGTTTGTATCAAAATCGGAGATTAGCCTGACGCCGCGACTATAGCTTGGATGGGGAGGATATTGGAATGACTGGGGCTGGAATGGGCTTGTGTAAGCTGTTCGTTGTAGTGCCTGTCCGCTGGTAATAAAGTTTCTGTGTTGCTCGCCCTTAATTTCTTGTTTCAGTGGATATAATTGACCTTACATGTCAAAGTATAAAATTAAAATCTGATGAAAATCTGTCTACTACCTACAAGAGTAGCTTCATGACCCGTCTTAGGTTTACCTGATTCAACTTGTACCCTGGATCAGTTGAGCCAAAGCTTGGATGGGGGGGAGGATATGGGTTCACAAGGGCTGGAATGGGGCGTGTGTATGCTGTTTGTTCTAATGCCTGATTAGCAGGAATTAATTTAGTGTATAGCTTGTACGTACTTCAGAGCCTTTTGTTGTTCATACATAACGAAGTAGAATCAGATCAGATGAAAAATCTGCGTGCAACCTACAAAGTAGTTCATGAATTATGGCTTATATTCAGTGGGTGTGATTGAACTTATACCCTGCCTCAACACTTTCCTGAACTGAATGCTTCTAAATTGACTTGCTATTCTGGTGCACTACATTTTTTTTTTTGGCAATTTATTATACTTATACCTGATCTTGTAACGCTTTCTGCAGTCTCTGGGATTGGACAGCAGAGAATTGTGAACCTAACGATTCAAGTCATGGTACTTTCATTCACTTCCATAACCTGCATCTATGTCACAAACAAGCTTTAAAGTACCTGTTTGGACTTGCTTTCTCATTATGTCTCATCTTTTTGTTAATAGCAGATGCTACTAAATTCGTGTTAGATTGCCTCAATCAAGATGACGATGAGCTGTTGGGATTGCTTGGAAATCAAACCCCATTGAGAGACTGCCGCGATTTCTTTACTGACCTTGGTGGTATAAAGCTTTTTGTTCTGACAATTATCATTGCTACCACTGTTGAATGCATAGCTTAAAGCCTTTGTTACTTGAGTAGATATCACATGCAAGGAGACCCTGGACATGGAGGAATCCCGGGAATCAAAACGGCGGCGCACACTGGAGTACCCTTCAGAGTCTAGTCAGTCAGAAGTTGGGACTCATCATACCGGTTCACCTTTCGTCACATCTGAGGTTGTTTGCAAGCTCCCAGCTATGTTTCAAATCCCTCTCTTCTGCTAATCTTTGCATATCATAGTTATGCATGTTCTGTTGTTCCATGTTTCAGGAAGCAGAAATTTCATTGCTCTGCACTGATAAACCACAAAGCTTAAATTGTGATATGCACCACACTTCAAATAATTTAGGTTTGTATTTTCATTATATATGCTTAAATAGTGCCTGGATAATTAAAAAATTTACATCAGATACAATAAATTCCTTGTCAGATGAAGCACCCTGCCAGCAAGAAGATAGCCTTTTGGAACATTGCTCTTATGGAACTCCAGTGTACCTTGAGCCTGATCAAACGTTCGTCCCTCTCTGGTTCCACTGAAACCACTTTATTTGGCTCATTTATTTGTGAGCTGTGACATATTCATCTCCTACTTGCTTTAGGCCTTGTAGCCAGGAGAGCATTGCATGTATAAATGATCAAGCTGGTATTTCAGGTCAGTTCAAATCACTTTTTCTTACCATTCGATAGTCAATTTTTCATTTAATTTTGCAACTCAGCTTCCAACATTTCCATTAATATTTGTTCTTAAGCTCTCATCAGATCTCTAAGAAGAGCATTTAGTTTCCTAATTTCCTTACACAGTTGTGGTCTATTTGCAGTTGCCGCAATGTACTATTATAAAAGGCAACCATGATGAGAAGAGCATTTAGTTTCCTATTTTCCTTACACAGTTGTGGTCTATTTGCAGTTGCCGCAATGTACTATTATAAAAGGCAACCATGATGTTTAAGTGCCTTCCTAGCACCGTGGTTTTGTTTTTGGGGTCAACAACTTACCTACTATATCTTTATGCCTCCAGGAACAAGTGAGATTGCACCAATGACAGAAAGTTTCATAATGCAGGAAACTAGGAAGCTTTCTACACTCAAGGTCTCCAAAGGTATTTCATTTTGACAGTATATTATTACTTGGAACACACTTGGACTTCCAGTTTCATCGGTGTTAATCATGTGGCCTCTTTTGCCTTACTACTAGGAGCAAGCTCATCACTTGTTAAGGTGAAGGAAAACTTAACTACCTCAGTAGCATATCCTTTTACTCTCATCAAACCATCTTGGGAGGAAGGCGATGTTACCTTGCAGGATATAAATCAGCGAATCCGTGCTCCTCCTAAGAAGGCCCCCGAGATCCTTGGAACTTCGGCGTTCTCTGGCAAGCCAGTGATTGGCAAGACAAGAATCAGAACAGAAGGGGGAAAAGGAAGCATCACAATACTAAGAACAAAGGGGTGACAACCGGAAAATATCTTTGATCCTTATTTATCTGACACTGTCCATTTATCAGAAGAAAAAGTGGAGAAGGCAGCTCCTTGATGGTCAATTGTGCAGTCCTGAGCACCTGAGGCTGCCACAGTTCAAGGAACAGAGGGCTTAGGACCTGAGGACGCCATTGATTCATATTTATCTGCCATTATCTCGATTACTTTTGGCACTTTGATCAATGCGCAGGCCTCTGTAGCTTTCCAGCTATTACACTTTGATCAATGTGCAGGCTTCTGTAGCCTTCCAGCTATTACTTTTTGTTTCAGTTTTGTACTGTGGCTTTATCTTGTGAATTACTGTAGATGCAAACTCTTTCGAATGTTCAGCATTCTTCTTGTATATTTATGACATGTGGTCAATGATATATAGAAAAAACTGAAGTTAAAGGAATTAGTGTGTTAAATTCCATTTACATTTTTAGGTTGTTCAAATCTTGTGTGTTCTTGGTATCTCCCAAATCATTTAGCTATTGGACATGGTAATCTCATGATTAGCAAGAGATTATGGCAGCTCCCGCCATCAAAGATCACCTTGACTACTATCTTGAACTTCAGCTCTTGTTTGAAAAAGATTATGTCGTTGCCTATTTCAGCTTCTTTTGTCTAAAGACTCAGGATTTGAGCCATGACAAGAGCGGCACCTTGTTCAAATTTACATCTAGTATGCTTCTCATCTTCATGGGCTTCATCAACATTCTCATCTCCAACTTTCTCTAACCTAGTTGATTCTATGTCCCTATTGTCATTCACAATTATTACATGATTATTTCGACATTCTTTGATTACATGTCCACGGCCACCACACTTGAAGCACTGAACCTCACTACTCTTGGTGATCCTATTGTGCCATGCAACTAGCGGCATGAATCTGATAGTAGCAGGGGGTTACGAAGCCATGGTGAATCAATGATAGCTAGGCACATGATATCACTGGTGTCGGTGCTAAAACTAGTGGTTCTAGTACCAACGAGTGAATTTACGTGCGTGCTCCCAACCCTGGATGGTGTGCAAGAAGGACACAAGAAGGTTTTGTATTATCCTGCACCAAGGTGCCTGTAGGTAGGGTGTACAAGCAAGTGGAGAGAGGGAACTGTCTCAAGTCTCGTGTGAGGTGAGTGAGTGTGTGTGGTTTGTTTGCCAAGGAGATTGCTTGACTTGCTTCCCCGGATTCCCCCCCCCCCGGAAGGACCCCGTCCCCCCTCCTTTTTATAGCCTAAGGGGAGGGACGGGGCTTTACAAGATGTGTTTGAATAGGAAAGACGGCGGTGGGCACCGCCCATCCTGCCGAGGCCTAGGGGCTCCCTCTCTCCTTGTGCCGAGGCCCCGGGTGAGGGCGGCGGTTTTGTCTTTGTACGGCGCCCGCCTTGCCGATGGCGGGCGCCGTCCCGTGGAGTCGGCTCCTCGTTCTTGGTGAAGGAGGGGACGTCTGCCTCTGCAGGGGTCGGCGTGGGTGTCTTGATGAGCGTGCCCAGGTACCGTGGCTTGCTGTAGCTTTGACTCACTCCCGGTCCGGGCTCTTGAGGGCCGCGGCATCGTTGTCGTTATACGGGCGTGGCCGACGTAGAGATACAGCGTACGGGGCCATCTTCGCCTGCCCCGCCTCGGAAGCCTGGGTGCACAAAGGCCGGGCACGGAGGACTCGGCCGCCGTGCGAGGGGGTGGCGCCGTGCTCCCGCCCGGGATGCGGCATGCTCCGTATTTGGACTTCCCGTGATGGGACCTGTTCTGAGGTTAGTCATCATGTCGCCCTACGGTGGCGGCATGGCCGCCACCGTAAGGGATTGCGTAATCGTGAGCGTGGGCGCAGAGTGGTGACGGACGGCTCCCATCCCCGCCAGGGCTAGCGTCCACCGACACCACCGTGGGAAGGCGGGCGGTAGATATACGCCAAGTCGGTGGTCAGTCCTTGACCAGGTGATGTGGCGCGTGTCGCCCGAGGCCTTAGCGCGGGGGCTCGGCCGGGACGGAAGCGGAACTCGTCCGAGGCCGCGGGGAGGAGGCCTCGGGCGGGCGGAGTGTTAGTGCCCGGGCCCGAGGCCTCAGCGGGGAGGCCTCGGGCGAGGCGGGCGTTAGTGCCCGTCCGGAGGCCTCAGCAGGAGGGCTCGGTCGGGACGGGAAGGCGGACACCGCCCGAGGCCTCTCGCCGAGAGGCTCTGGACGAGTCGGAAAGCGGATGCCCGTCCCGAGGCCTCTACGGGAGGCTCGGGCGAGGCGGAGAACAGGAACTCGTCCGAGGCCTTGATGAAGGAGGCTTGATGGGCGGAAAGCTAGCGTTTGCTTGAAGTCCCCGCAATGTGGGCTCGGTGGTGTTGGTGCGTGTGATCTGGCTGGGCCTTGGCAGCCGTGTTTTGTTACCGTGTGGCCTAGTTTTGCGTTTCTTGGGCCTAATTGTTAGGAGGGCCCTTAATTTGGTCCCCGACAGTAGCCCCCGAGCCTCTAAAGGAGTGGGAACACTGCCTCGGAGGCCGAGGTCGTGTTCTTAGTCTAGTTCATGCCGGGCTAGCTGTTAGATGCTCTAGGCGTTCCCTTACGCTGGGTGCGCGAGCCACTCGGCGGGTGTAGCCCCCGAGGCCTCGGAGGGGGGCGTGAGTGATCCTTCGAGGGATTGTAATGTGCTTGGTGAGGGTGTTCCCGCTCACCTCGAGACTGTTTCTCCGGTGGGGGGGCGCGAGCGCACCCGCCGGGTGTAGCCCCCGAGGCCTCGGGAGGAGTGTGGGTGCTTCTCCCGAGGGCTCACATGTTTCCAAATCCAGAGTGTTTTTCGTTTGCCAAGTCCCCTTGCCCGTCGGCTCGCACGGGGGCATGACGCGTGGTTAGATGACGTTTCCCTACTCCGACCGCTGTGCGGGGATAGCCCGAGCCCCGTTCGCCGTGGGGCGGCTGCGAGGTACTTGGCCGTTAGCTTCGTGAACGCCGCGCATCCCTTCCGGCAGGGAGGAGGGTGGATTTTGTCACGCCGTCGGCGACGAGTGTCACACGCAACTAGATCCGGTGAGCGTTAGCGGGAGGATCCAAGTGAAACGCCTCGTGCCCCGTTCGTTAGGGGTTGGCTGGGCCCGAGGCGCCAAGCCATAAGAGCTCGCACGTGTCCCTGAGGCGGGGCTCGGGTCCCGTCGCCCGGGTCCCCGAGGGCTCGGTGCTCTCCCACGCTGGATCCCCCCCTTTCTCAAGGTGCCGTGGCTGGCCTCGGATGCTACAAGGACGGCCCCGCCAGGCTTGGGCTATGCTGTGTATGAGGCCGTCCGAAGCTGCCCCCGACTTCTAACTGTCCCCGAGGGAGCCGTCGAACCCCTAAGATGGGCCGCCTGCTCCTTCGATCGAATGGGCCGCCGCCCCGGCTCTTCCACAGGGGAGGAAGCGCCAGGAACACCCCCGCCGGGGGGGGCGCGCCTTTTCTCGTGGTCGGGCCAAGGATGGAGGATACAGGCCGCGCTGCGGCGGCCCTACTTTCTCCGCCGTGGCAGCTGCCGCACGCTGCGTTTATGGGTCCTACGTGGATGTGATGCTTTTCGCAAGCGTCGCCACCGGTACGGCCGCCAGTCCCCGGGTTCTCGTGGTGCCAGGATTTTATGTGGAGAAAACACCCGCATCGCGGCGCGGAGGTCATGGGCCGTGTCGTTGCGGGCCGCCAGCGCCGGGCGCCCGGTCTCCTCCGCGGGCGACGGGTACCCGAAAGGGGAAATCCCGGGCGCGATCGCATTAAAATGCGGGGCAGTGAACCGACCGGGTTTCGGGTATAAATACCGTGTGGGCGGCCGCCCGTTTTCTTCTCGCCTTCCTCCTCTTGCGCCCGCTGTTTCCTCCGCCGCCGCCATCGCATCCAGCCGAGAGGGAACGGAACGAAAGGGAGAGAAACCACCTCGCATCGGCCCTAGCCCACCCCCGCTATGGCGCCGAGGCCCGAGATCGCCGGGCGCGAGGAGTGGGAGACGAGCCCCGTGACGCCGCCGAGCTGATGGCGCTCGTGGGGGAAGGGGCTTCTCCGCCCCTCGCCGACCCGGCCTCGCCGGAGTGGATTGTTCCGCCGGCCGACCACTGTCCCCGCACCCGCCCCGGTACGCGTCGTGAGCTTCACGACGCTCCATGAGAACGGGTTCGGGATGCCGGGGGGCCGGTTCTTGAGGGCCATCCTCGAGTACTACGGCCCGGAGCTGCAGAACCTCAACCCCAACTCCATCACGCAGCCGGGCGGTGTTCGTCGCCTGCGCGAGGGATACCTCGGAGTCGAGCCCCACCGGGATCTCGGCTCTATTTCTTCGAGGGCGCCCTTTACTTCAAGGGCGCCGGTAAGGGAAGAGGATGCCCGTCCGCGCCGGGAGCTGCATACTCAGAAGCTCGGAATCGCCACCGGGACTCCTACATCCCGACGAGGCTCGCCTCCTCCAACCGGCCGGGCGCGCGAAGTGGTTCTATCTCCCGAACGACTTCCGCCACCGCCTCACCACCGGAAGGTGTTTGAGGCGAGCCCGCAAGGTGGGAGGGAGGAGATCATCGAGGAGAAGACCACCCGGCCAAAGAAGGTGTTCCGGCCTTGAAGATGCTGACCCGTAGAAAGGGTTGGATGCGCCGGTCGTCATCGCCGCCTTCCACCAATGGCGAGTCCTGCCCCTCATGTCGAGGCGGCTTTTCCCCGCTCGACATGCAGAAAAGAGCCCTTGGGCTGGGACAAGGATGTCGTCCGTCGACCTCGAAGTTCGACGAGGTTGTCGAGCCGGACGAAGGAGGCGGCGACGGTGACCGACCCTTCCCCCTCTGGCTGGGGTCGCGATGCGCCCTCACCCGACGCCATCTCCGTGGTGAGTTCCCTTGATTGTGCTTGTATCGTTGATGCTCGCATCTCCCCTTTTAGCCCCTTGTTGTTCTTTCCCTCGCAGGGACCGGCCGGGAAGTTGAGAGCGCCGAAGCCTCCCGCCTCCGCGGTGAAGGAGGCTAACAAGGCCATCGCGGGGCGGAGCGAGGAAGGAGAAGAAGAAGAAGGAGAAGAAGAAGGACCTGAACATCCGCAAGGAGGGTGAGAAGCGCCGCCTCGGAGAAGCGGAGGCGCCAAAGAGGACGAGGGGCTCCCCCGGGAGCCGACGCCTCGACACTACCGGGCGCCGATGACGATGATGAGGATGATGAGGAGGAGGAGGAGGACTACAGCCTTTTTGGCTTGGCCGCATCCCCCCCCCCGAAGAAAGGTCGGGGCGCCGCGGGCTATTGAAGGACACCGCCCCCGCCCCTAACTCCGCCGAGGCTTCACCGAGGTGGCTGTGAGACGTGACTCCGCTCGGGAGGAGCGAGGCCCCCCCCTCGAGTCATCCCACGCCGTCAGGTCCCGTCGGGGCGACTCGGGTCCCTGGCCTGAGGCGGCGGGGAGGACCGCCGAGGGTGAGGCGCAGCTCGGCCGGCAGAGGCGGCCGGCGGGGCTGCTGGTCCTCGCGGCTCAGACCTCGAAGTCGCTGGGCCGACACCTCGTGTCCGGAAGCCCCGCCGAGCACGGCTTCAGTGAGCCGGTCGTTTCAACCGCCGGTGGTCGCCAGGTAGGTGTCTGTCCCTTTAGTCTTCCGTCGCTCTTCTTTTCTTTTTCTTTGAAGACTCACTCTTCTTGCTACGCAGCGAAAGAAGATCTGCCCCTGTACCGCCCCGCTTGCTCCGCTAGCGTACCGAGGCTACAGCCAGTACGGCGAGCGCCACTGCTGCCCCTGGGGTGGTGGCGCTGGCGGCGACCGAGGAAGCGTGATCGCAGGGGCGCCGCCATGGGAGCCACCTCCGCCGCGGATTCGAGGGGCGCCAGCGCCGCTGAGGTCTTGGCGGCGCCGCGGTGGAGGCCGTGACGGCGCCGTCCGCGAAGCCGTGATGGCGCCTGCCCGACGGCCACCGGGCGACATGGTCATGGAGGAGCGAGCCTGCGTTCCGCCTCTAAGCCGCCAAATAAGAGGTGGTGGAGATCCCCCTCCTCGGGGGAGACCACCCCCCGCTGGGAAAGAGGTGGTCGCCGCGGATGCTACCTCCTCTGGCGGCAACCGTATGGGGTCGTCGACCGCGGCGCTCGCCGAGGGGTCCTCCACCTGAACGTGCCGCCGCGTATTGTCCGGGTCGGACCGCCGGGACCCGGAGGACCGCCGCCTACGGCCGGACGACGCCTTTTGAGTCGACCGGTGGGAGCAGTGGACAAGTACATGAAGTCGGCCAAAACTCTGCTTGGTCCGCTCGCCGATCTTCTCCAGGACCTCCCCCGACCCGATGAAGGTAATACAAACATTTGTGGTTGAAGCCTTACCTTGGCATGAGCGCCCAAAGGCGGCTAATCCGTTGGCCCCTCACCGCTATAGGACTCCGGCGGTGGCGCCCCGGAGAAATCGAGTTTCTCCTGCTCAGGTCCGCCTCGACGAGGCGCCCATCTCCAACAACAGAGGCAAAACCACCAAGCGCACCGAGCTGGCTCGCTGAACGAGGAGCTCGGCAAGCTCCGCGCCGAGAAGGAGGCAATGAGGGCGGCGCTTGTTGAACCTCCCAAGCACCATCGACCTTGACAGAGAACCCGTGAATATGGACACCGATCACCAAATTTTGTCAACGATGTCACCATGGTGCGGGCCGAGCTTGGGCAAGCGCTGAATGAGGCGATCCGGCCCAGGCGCAAATTGGCGGAGGAGGTGGTGCGGACGGAAGGTAAGTCTTTGTCGTTTTTGGGCAAGCCGATCCTTGCATTCCAGCTCCAAGGCCGACCCTCGGGGATGCACCGTGAGTCGGAGGAGGAAGTCGTCCCAGCAAGCGGCGGACCTTAGTGCAAGCAGACGGCCTACCTCGCCAAGGGCGAGCTCGAGGCCCCCGAAGGAGAAGGTCGGAGCCGCTGCATTGGGGCCGGGTCGTGTCGGGCGAGTCCGCGCAGCAAGCCCCACGGGCCGCCTCGAGGCGTGCCTACCGGGTGGAAGCGGGCGGCCCACGCCGCTTCTTCCCGGCCTTCGACAGGCGTGTCGCAATACCTTGGCGATGACCTTCTCCCACTACGACCTCGACCTCCCCAAGGTTTCCTGGGGCTCGTCGTCGCCGAGGACGCAGGAGGGTCACGAGGGGAGGTGTTTGACGAGCTACTTCAGGGTCAAGGCCACCACTGCGCTTGGTCGGGCACTTCCAAACGGCGATCTTCCCCAACGCCGCCGAAGGAGCGACGCCACCGACGTCATGGAGGATGCCGCCACCAGGGGAGGGGGGCCGGACGCCCCCAGTGAAGTTCGTATGTTGGGCCGAAGGTGCCCATGTAAAAAAAAAACTGATTAGCTTTTTGTCGCTCGCATGCAGTTGACAAGTATTGTGGCCCGACGAGGCCTTATGATTTGTTTTCTCGTTTTACGTTTACTTTTCGTGCCTTTGATTCTCGCCTCGTACTTAGATTAGGGCCCTCGCAGGGACACGAGAGGCCTTAGTCAAAGGTGGTTAAGCTGAGGCACCCTAGAACCGGGGCGCGGTGGCCTCGTGGCTTTCCCGTCCCTTGACGTTTGGAGCAGCCCTTCCTCAAAGCATGAGGTACCTCGTCCTATGGCAAAGTGAGTAGGAGTGTCGTGAGCGCATGGGCGTAAGCAACTCCGTAGCTCAACCAGCCTTAGGTTTCGAGTAATCCCTCCGCTACCCTTTTTCCAAGCGCTCGAGATTTGCAACACGAAAATGTTCGAAAACGATTAACAAAAAGTGCGCCCGCAGAGTGCCTTTCAGAGGGAATTTCCCCCATCTAGCCCCCGAGGGAGGCTCGGCTTTGATGGGTCAAAACCGAGTCTCGCTCGGGGCTCGAGGCGGTATAAGTGTAGTTGAGGTCTTCAGCCCCGAGGGCCTCGGACATGTTTCTCATTTGCAGAAAAATTGTAAAAGTGTTTTCCATTCTCCTTTTGAGAAACATGGGGTACAACTATAAGTGAGAGCTTGGA
This sequence comes from Chrysopogon serrulatus, assembly GCA_015844335.1. NCBI lineage: Eukaryota > Viridiplantae > Streptophyta > Magnoliopsida > Poales > Poaceae > Chrysopogon > Chrysopogon serrulatus. The sequence continues at coordinate 68,095 of JADLZL010003646.1, read as the reverse complement.
AACTTAAGGGTAGAAGCGGCGTAGCTGTTGAATGTTCCAAGCGTTGTTGAGGACTTCTCCGTCCTCATTGGCGAGCTTGTATGCGTGCCCGGCTTGAGGACTTCGGCGGCGATGAAGGGTCCTTCCCAAGGCGGCGTGAGCTTGTGGCGTCCCCTCGTTGTCTTGGCGGAGACGGAGCACCGGATCGCCTTCCTTGAGGTCTCTCGGCTCGGACCCGTCGGTCGTGGTAGCGTCGGAGGGACTGGCGGTATCTTGCCGAGTGTAGGAGGGCAGCGTCCCCCGGCCTCGTCAAAGCATATCCAGCGAGTTCTCCCGAGCCCACCGGTTGCGCCACTCCTCATAGGACTTGAGCCTCGGAGAGCCAAATTCCAAGTCGGTGGGGAGGACGGCCTCGGAGCCGTATACCGGGAAGAAAGGCGTGAACCCCATGGCTCGGCTTGTTGTCGCCCCGAGGCTCCAGAGGACCGAGGGGAGCTCCTCGAGCCACCTTTTGCCGAACTTGTCGAGCTTGTTGAAGATCCGAGGCTTGAGCCCTTGCAAGATCATCCCGCTGGCCCGTTCCACCTGCCTGCTCGTACGTGGGTGCGCGACCGGGGACCGCATAATGCGTATCGGTGGTTGTCGCAGGTTTTCTAAACTTCGCTCCCGTGAACTGGGTGCCGTGGTCGGTGATGATAGAGTTCGGGACTCCAAAGCGGTGGATGATGTCGGTGAAGAAGAGCACCGCCGCTCGGATCGAATGTTGGTGACGGGCGCCTCGATCCACTTGGAGAACTTGTCGATGGCGACAAGCAAATGGGTGAAGCCCCGGGCGCCTTCTTGAGAGGTCCTACTAAGTTCAAACCCCACACGGCGGGGCCATGTGATCGGGATGGTGCAGGTGCTGGCCGTAGGTGCGTCCGACGGCGTAGTCTTGGCACCCCTCGCAGTGCGCACTACCTCGGTGGCGTCGGCGACCGCGGTTGGCCAATAGAATCCCTCTTAGGAAAGCGCTGCCGACGAGGGAGCGGGGAGCGCGTGGTGGCCACACACCCCGGCGTGGATCTTGCGAACCCGGGGCAAGGCCCTCCTCGGCCAGTGACGCATCGCCGCAGGACCCCGAGGGGCTCTGGCCAGAGGTCGCCCCTCGATGACGACGAAGGACTTTGCTCTTCTCGCGATGCGTCCCGGCCTGATTGAAGTCCTCGGGGAGGGTTCCCCGAACGATCAATCGAGGTATGGCTTTCTCCAGTCCGGCTTGGGGTCGGCTTCCGGATCCTCCCCTCCGATCCCGTCGATCTCCATGGCCTCGGTTGCGAGGGGACCTTGGACATCTCCCCACCCGAGGGGGGGTCGAGTGATTCTCCGTGGTCTCCTCCCTGTTTGCTTTGTGTGATGGAGGGAGCCGTGAGGTCCTTTGTGAAGACATCGGGGGAACCGGGTTCTTCCAAATAAGCGATCTTGGCGAGCTCGTCGGCAGCCTCGTTGTACCTGCGGACGACGTGGTTGAGCTCGAGGCCCTCGAACTTGTCCTCCCGAGGCGCGCACCGCCTTGCGGTATGCGTCCATCTTGGGGTCGTGGCAGCTTGAGTCCTTCATGACCTGGTCGATGACAAGTCGCGAGTCCCCTCGACATCAAGGCGCTTGATGCCGAGTTCGATGGCGATCTTCAACCCGTTGAGTAGGCCCTCGTACTCCGCCATGTTGTTTGACGCCGGAAGTGAAGGCGGATTACGTGTCGCATGTGCACCCCGAGGGGAGACAAAGAGGAGGCCAGCGCCGGCTCCAGTCTTCATCGTGGACCCGTCGAAGTACATTATCCAAAGATTCCACTGAGCCGGGCAGCGGGTAGCCGAGTATCGGTCCACTCGGCGATGAAGTCGGCCAAGACTTGAGACTTGATAGCCTTCCTTGGCGTAGGAGAGGGTTTCCCCATGAGCTCAATGGACCACTTGGCGACCCGCCCGAGACTTCCCCGATTTTGGAGGATCTCCCCAACGGGAAGGAGGAGACCACCTAGTGTCGGAGCTTGCGCCGGTCGGGACCACCGCGTAGAGCGCTTTTTGATCTGCGGGTAGCGGATCTTGGTCTCGGACAACACCTCGCCGATGAAGTAGACGGCCTCGGATCGGCGGGGTGTGGCCCTCCTCCCCGCCTCTCGACGACGATGGCCGCACTGACTACTTGCGTTGTTGCAAAGAACATACGGGAGGAGGGGCTCCCCCTTCGGTTTGGGGGACGAGGATCGGGGCCCCGGTGAGGGCGGCTTTGAGCTTGTCGAGGGCCTCCTGGGCCTCGGAGGTCCGTGAGAAGCGCTTGGACTTTCTTAGGAGGCGATAGAGGGGGCAGGCCCTTCTCGCCGAGCCGTGAGATGAAGCGGCTTAGAGACGCCAGACAGCCCATGACTCGCCGCACACCCTTCAGTCCTCGATCGGCCCCATGCTCGTTACCGCAGCTTACCTTCTCCGGGTTGGGCTCGATGCCGCTTGAGACGATGAACCCGAGGAGCATGCCTCGGGGGACCCCAAGACGCACTTCTCGGGGTTGAGCTTGACGCTCTTGGCCTTAAGACACTGAAAATGCGACCTCAAGGTCGAGATAAGGTTGTCGGCCTCCTTGGTCTTGACCACGATGTCGCCGACGTGGGCTTCTACGGTTTCACCGATGTGGTCTCCGAAGACGCCCAGCATGCACCGCTGATACGGGCCCCCTGCGTTCCTCGAGCCCGAAAGGCATCGTCACGTAGCAAAGTACATACCGAAAGGGGTGATGAAGGAAGCCGCGAGCTGGTCGGACTCCTTCATCTTGATTTGGTGGTAGCCGGAATAGGCGTCAAGGAAGGATAAGAGCTCACACCCCGAAGTGGAGTCGACTATCTGATCGATACGTGGTAAGGGAAAAGGGACTTTCGGACATGCTTTATTTAGATTAATGTAATCTACACACATCCTCCATTTCCCACTCTTTTTCCTAACCAATACAGGATTAGATAACCACTCGGTGGAACACCTCCTTGATGAACCTGGCCGCCAAAAGCTTGTTCACCTCCTCGCCAATGGCCCCAAGGCTTCTCCTCGTCAAATCGGGCGCAGACGCTGTTTTTCACCGGCTTGACCCGCCCTGGATGTCAAGGGAGTGCTCGGCGACTTCCCTCGGAATGCCCTAAGCATGTCCGAGGGGCTCCACGCAAAGATGTCGACGTTTGCGCGGAGGAAGTCGACGAGCACAACTTCCTATTTCGGGTCGAGGAGGCGCAGATCTTCACCGCCTTGCCGGATGGAGAGGCGGGGTCCAGCGGGACCTCCTTCACTCCGTCGGACGGCTCGAATGCGCCGGGCGTGACGCTTGGTGTCGAGGGCTTCGGAGATCGCCACAGCCTCAGCGTGCTCGACCCCCTCGACGTCGCAGCTTGAACGCGTGTTCGTAGGGAGGAGCCAACGGTGATGACGCCATTAGGGGCCCGGCATCTTGAGGAGAAGGTAAGTGTAGTTGGGGACGGCCATGAACTTCGCGATACGGGGACGCCCGAGGATTCCGTGATAGGTTCCTCGAAAGTCAACCACGTCGAAGGTGATGACCTCCTTGCGAAAATTCGATGGCGTCCCAAAGCAGACCAGGAGGTCGATCAGCCCGAGGAGCCAGCGCGTCTACCCGGCACTACGCCCGAAAAGGAGAGCTACCGGGCCGAAGCCGTGAGCTCTATCCCCAACAAGGCGAGGGTTTCGGAGTAGAGAATGTTAAGGGCACTTCCGCCATCCATCAGCACCTTGGTGAGCCGTACGTTGCCAACAATGGGGTCGACCCGCAGCGGGTACCGCCCTGCTTTGGCACGTAGGGGCGGGTGGTCGCCGATGCTGAAGGTGATGGCGTCGGCGACCACGGCAGTACCGCTGGAGTGGCGGGGTGCACCGAGAATATCTCTCGACGCTCGCGCTTGATCTGGCGGGCGCGGGGTGAGGTTCACCGGCAGTCCCCGATGACCATGAAAACGCCATGGACCTCGGGGAACTCCTCGCCTTTGTTTTCCCCCTCCTTCTTTTTCTTGTCCTCGGGTGGGGAAGCTTACGATAGAAGCGACAAGCCAAATCGCACTCCCCCATAGTGTGCTTGACGGGGGAATTTGTGGAAAGGGCAGGGCTTTTTGAACATGTCGTCGAAGGCCCGAGGGCCCCGGGGGGCCTCGGGGGGGTTTGCGGTCACCGTGGCAACGATATCGCCCTCTGAGTCCACCTCTTTCTTGCCCTTTTTCCCTTTGTGCTTGTTCTTCTTGTTTTTTCTCGGGGCCGCGGGCTGCCTCCCCCTCGGCGTTGTCCTCCTTCCGCTTCCCTTTGCCGCCGACGTCGCGGAAAATCGCTCCCACCACTTCCTCGCCGGAGGCGGTTTCGCCGCCACCTCGAACAGCTGTTGGCGGTGGTCGGCATCTTCCGACCCAACTGTGGGACGAGCTCCTTGCAGGTCGTGCCGTCAAGGAATGCACCGATGATAGCAGTGCCGGCCACGTTAAGGCAGCTCCGCACTTCTTCGAGAAGCGCCGATGAAGTCGCCAGAGGCCCTGCCGGGCCTCCGGGCGGCAAAATGCGGAGATCCCACGACTGGGCGCACGTATGTGCCCTGAAATTTCCCCACAAAAAACCCTGACTAGCTCGGACCAGCCGCGATTGTGCGGGCGGGAAGATGCTCCAGCCGCCGCAAAAGTGCGAATCACCCAAGTGCAGCGGAAGGTTGCGGATGATAAGCCGGTTGTCGTCCCCACGCCGCCAAGCTGGCATGCTAGGCGGTAGTCGTTGAGCCAAACTCGGGGTTCGTTTCTCCCGAGTATTTGGCAAGATTGGCCGGCCGTCGGAACCGGAAGGGGAACCGTGCGCCGCGGGATCTGGCTGAAGGCGCTGCTGACCCCGAGGATCGGCATCGTCGCGTCCTCGCCGCTATCGCGCCTTCCGCCTACTGGCCGCGGCTGTCATTATCCGCCCGGCTCCGGCCCTTTGCGGCGTTGTTGATGACGGCGTTGCGTGCTCACCATCGTTGATGCTGCCGCGGGGTCCCGGAAGACGCTCGCGGATCGGCCTTCGTGATGGGTCCCGATGGACAGAAGCTTCTCGCTGCCGTGGGCGCTCTTCGTCCCTCCTCATCCCTCGGTGGACAGCAGCGGTCTCGAGATAATCTCGCGGATCATCTCGAATCCGCCGTCCCCTCCGGGTCGATGGTTCTGGCATCGACCGGACGAGGAGGGCAAACCGCCGCGACGTTATGACTTGCGCGTGGGAAGATGGGGGACGCTCCACCCTCGCCGTTGACGATCCTTCGCGACGTCACGCGTCTTTGACGAGCAGCGGGGCTAGGGATTGCGTGTCGCACGGTGGGCATGCTCGTGACGCTTCTATCTCCTGTCGTAATAGGCGACGGTCGCGCTTCGAGTCTGTCCCCAAGCTCCCGAATCCGCTCGATAGCGGGACGCCGTGGCCTCTGAGGGTAGCCGGTGGCTCGCCCGGGTCCCCGAAGGGCCCGCATGTGCCGGAGTTTGTGGCCCTTGGCCCGGAGGCCGGGATGTGTTAGGGTCCTCGGGGGTTGCGCCAGCCGGAGTCGCTCTGCCGGCAGGCCTGGGATCGCGGCCCTGGTCGCCGCCGTTGCCGTTGCCGCCCACGCCGAGCTCACCGATCTCCACGTGAAAGCATTCACGAGTCGGATCGCATATGTCGCCCTCGGGGAGTCGAGCCGGGGTAGCCGAAAGCGAGGGCATGCTCGAAGGAACCCCCCAGGCTCGTGTCCTCGAGGTAGCGCCGGATCGGGTGGATGTAGCGCCGCCAGAGTGGCGCCGCTGCTCCTCCCGCCTAACCAGGTACTCCTCATAGGCGTGGATGGATCCGTCGGGGGATGTCCGCCGAGGCGCGCCCGTGGAGCGCCGCTGACGGCGTGGACGCCTCCTCCCGGCTCCCATGACGGTGGAGACGACGTTGCGCACGTGGCGCCAGCTGCTGACCGTGCCAAATGGCGGGCGTGGTGGCGATGGCGGTGGCGCCGCCCAGCCACAACGCCGCAAGGTCCTCCTCCGCATCGCTGGGCGCCGTGGTGTGTCCGTCGCTCGCCCAGGGAACGCGCCACGCCGCCTCCCCGCGACGGGTCGGCCAATAGGGTCCACCGGAGCCCGGTCGAGGTCCCCGGATTCCGGCCGGGAGAAGTTCCATGTCGCATCGACTCCAGCTTGACACGAACTCGAGCTCACCAAATCGGATCAGGGTCCCCTGCTCCAAATGCGGGCCGGAGTGGAGTGGAGTTAGGGCTGGGAATCCGCCCGAAATGTCGTTGCCGGCCATTCCGCAGTTTTGGCGGAAGGAAAGCGAAAAGCATGCACAAGCCCCTACCTTGCGCTTAAACTGCCGGTGCTAAAACTAGTGGTTCTAGTACCAACGAGTGAATTTACGTGAGTGCTCCCAACCCCGGATGGTGTGCAAGAAGGACACAAGAAGGTTTTGTATTATCCCGCACCAAGGTGCCTGTAGGTAGGGTGTACAAGCAAGTGGAGAGAGGGAACTGTCCCAAGTCTCGTGTGAGGTGAGTGAGTGTGTGTGGTTTGTTTGCCAAGGAGATTGCTTGACTTGCTTCCCCGGATTCCCCTGTCCCCGGAAGGACCCCCGTCCCCCTCCTTTTATAGCCGGAAAGGGAGGGACGGGCTTTACAGTACAGTGTTTGAATAGGAAAGACGGCGGTGGGCACCGCCTCATCCCCGCTGAGGCCTAGGGGCTCCCTCTCTCCTTGTGCCGAGGCCCCGGGTGAGGGCGGCGGTTTTTGTCTTGTACGGCGCCCGACTTGCCGATGGCGGGCGCCGTCCCCGTGGAGTCGGCTCCTCGTTCTTGGTGAAGGAGGGGGGGTGCGCCTGCAGGGTCGGCGTGGGTGTCATGATGAGCGTGCCCAGTACCGTGGGTTTACTGTAGCTTTGACTCACTCCCGGCCCGGCTCTTGAGGGCCGCGGCATCGTTGTAGGTATACGGCGTGGCCCGACGTAGAGATACAGCGTGCAGGGCCATCTTCGCCTGCCCCGCCTGCCTGAAGCCTGGGTGCCAGTGGCCGGGCACGGGAGGACTCGGCTGGGCCGGGCCGGGGGTGGCGCCGTGCTCCCCGCCCGGATGCGGCATGCTCCGTATTTGGACTTCCCGTGATGGGACCTGTTACAGAGGTTAGTCATCATGTCGCCTACGGTGGCGTGCATGGCCGCCACCGTAGGGATTGCGTAATCGTGAGCGTGGGCGCGCGAGTGGTGACGGGGCGGCTCCCATCCCACGCCAGGGGGCTAGCGTCGACACCAACGTGGGAAGGCGGAGGCGGTAGATATACGTCAAGCCGTGGTCAGTCCTTGACCAGGTGATGGGCGCGTGTCGCCCGAGGCCTTAGCGCTGGGGCTCGGCCGGGACGGAAGGCGGGAACTCGTCCGAGGCCGGGCGCAGGGAGGCCTCGGGCGAGGCGGAGTGTTAGTGCCCGTCCCGAGGCCTCGCCAGGGAGGCCTCTGGGCGAGGCGGGCGTTAGTGCCCGGCCCGAGGCCTCGCAGGGAGGGCTCGGTCGGGACGGAGGGGACACCGCCCGAGGCCTCTCGAGAGGCTCGAACGAAGTCGGAAAGCGGATGCCCGTCCGAGGCCTCTACGGGAGGCTCTGGCGAGGCGGAGAACAGAACTCGTCCCGAGGCCTTGATGAAGGAGGCTTGGATGGGCGGAAAGCTAGCGCTTGCTTGAAGTCCCCGCAATGTGGGCTCGGTGGTGTTGGTGCGCAGTGCGCTGGGCCTTGGCAGCCGTGTTTTGTTACCGTGTGGCCTAGTTTTTATGCTTCTTGGGCCTAATTGTTAGAGGGGCCCTTAATTTGGTCCCCGACAACTGGATATGTTTTAGTTGTAGAGATAGACATTTACAACGTTACTTAGCTCCATTAGTGGTGGGACCCATTTCTAAATACAAATATCTCCTCCACCTTCATAACCATCGTCTCATCTCCTTGAGACCTCGACCCCCACCACGTTGCCCTTCCTCGCATTTCTTGCCCCCCACCGCGACATCCTCCTTCGCCCCCCACCCTTATCCTCTTCCCTTACCACGCCGCCCTCCCCACCCCCACCACACTGAAACGGGGCTTGCGTGACATAGCCCGAGGACAGGCTGGCGGGAAGGAAGTCTTTGCCTTGCGGGACATCGGTCGTGACGATGAGGAGGTTCTGCACTAGCACGAAATTTGGGCGGGACGGGAAGAGCTACGCCGCATCATATCGTCCCTATCATTTTGGGGCATTTTGGGGATGTGAGTAGAAAACACTAAATAAAATAAATAATTTAATAATTTCTCTAAAATTTACTAAGGTTTATATAGTTTGTTGTCATCCTTGTTAAATAAAAATGGCTTTATAAAAATTTTCCTAAATAATTTTGCTAGGGTGTTGCATTCGGTTGCATTAATCTATTTCAGTGCAAGGCCTTATTTAGATTCATCCAAAGTTCCAAGTTTTTTCACTCTCTTTCTATCACATCAATTTTTAGCCGCATGCTTGGAGCACTAAATGTAAATAAAAAATAACTAATTATACAGTTTAGTTATAAATCATAAGACAAATCTTTTAAGCCTAGTTAGTCTATGATTGAACAATATTTGCCAAATACAAATGAAACGCTACAGTTCTAATTTTTTTTGACTTTTGCAATCTAAACAAGGCCCAAAATTAATTTCGAAAATTCGGTTAAGCCTCGAATAGATTTCTCCTTTTTAAAAAAAATAACTTCAAATACCTGCTTTACAAATTAGTTTAAAATAAAGTGAGTTCAAATTTGAGTTTCAAAAGTCCTTAGAAATGTAATTTAAATAAAAATATAATCAGTTTTGGAAAATGATTAAAAACACTTATTTTGGTTTTCAAAGTTAGCTTTAAAATGAAGTGATCATTTAAAAACATAGTTTAAAAGGTTAAAAATTGCTTAAAATGGTTTTTAAACGCTTGCATTGTGTCAACCTCCATCGGAATCGTTCATCTCTTTGTTCTTTTCTTGTTTTTCTTGCCGACTCAAGCTTTAATCGTTATTCTTTTTTTACTTTGAACCAGACCATACATACAATTAGTATAGGAAGTTCTTGATGTCATTTTTTTCACCATCTAATCTAATTTTAATTTCTCTCTCTTCTCCTTTTGTGATGGCAAGAATCAATTCTTTCTTTTGTTTTCTTGGCCCACTTTCATTTACACGTGATTTACCAAGACAAAGCTAGCAATCATGTGCTTCATGTATCATGGAACCATGCATAATTTTAATCTGTGTCTTTTGTGGCTTCCATTCCAGACCGTGTGGGCCATCACAAATTAATGATGCATGAGCATTATGCCCAATTCTATTTTCATTCATTTTCCAATCCGTTACTCCTTCAATGCCGTCATTTCTGTACTCGTGCAAGCTACGGCAAATAAAACTCTGATTCATCATTGATGTCCACTAAGAACCGAAAGAACCGAAACTGATTTCTCTTCATTTGTGCATCAATTCGCATCACCAGAAATGCAAACTCCTGCCTAAGTGGCAAGAATTCAAGCGCTACCATAACCTCTCTCCTTACTCCTTTAACGTGATGAGGTGCATGCAAGGCTGAACCAGCCCAAGATCATCTGTGTACCATTCCTTTTATCTCACAACTCTTGGCCTTGCCACCATTATGGCTATCAGTTCCCCACTGCCATTATCAGCCTGTCCTGGATTGGCGATGACGCTCGCTGCCGTTGTGCTATGTGCTGGAGAGTTCGTCATCTCCGTGCTTCTACCTCGGCATAGTTCACCATTGTTTCGCCGTTGATCACTGCACATAGGTGAGAAAGCTTTGCATCACGGCGCCTTTTCATTTCCCACCTACGTATATATCTGCAATCCTTGATGCGGCCCTGCTCACCGCAGGCATGTGTTCATGACCGATTGGTCGGCCAACTCGCCTGGTCATTTCGCTGATTATCCATTATCTCGGTGAGAAATCTTCCCGTGCTGCTTCCTATCTATCTTCCAGTAGGCCTCCTTTATTTCATGCCTAATATCTACCATATATTATTATTATTATTATATACACTTATGACTATATACCATTTACTTCTACCTCATTTTGCCACGTAGAATCACTCCATCATCAATACACTTATATTACATTATACTTATATTACACTTATATATTATTACACTTATAACTATATACCATTTACTTCTACCTCATTAAGCCTCGTAGAATCACTCCATCATTATGCCACGTACCCATCCATCCTTCCCACACTGGTCCCCATTTGGATGCGTACGCGCAGGCGTGCAAGAATCGTCATGGAAGGAAGGACCGTATTTTTCGGATCTGACTGGCAGGCGACTCTGAGAGTGACACGACTCCCGACCCCGTTCTAGGTCACCATCTCCGGTGATCTGGAACTGCAATGCCGGTGACCATACCGGTTCCGGCGCCCACGCCACGCCCACTGACTCCCAGTCGGCGGCGGACACCAGCAAATTGCCGGTTAGCCGTTCCGGCGCCGGCGACCACATATTTTCCCCTCGGGGCTAGCGCTGCTTAGGACCCTGGGTCGGGACTTGTTTGTGACTGCCGTGCTTGTACCGCAGTTCACGTGTGCCTTTCCCCTTCAACCAGTTGCATGGCGACGGTGGGAGGTGGCAATGGGGGAGAGGAGGGGCCTACTCCGAACCCTAGTGTAGCTGATCTCATGCGACGGCTGAACTTGACGGAAGAAGAGGAAGCCGTGGCCGATTTCAGCGATGAAGAAGAGGACGAAATGCTACCGTGTGTGGACTGGACAGTGGTGGGGAAGGTGCTCTCCCCGACTGCCATATATGTGAACACAATCCGGTCCGCGATGAGGCCAGCATGGGGTAATCCTGCTGGCCTTAAGATCAGGGCGATCGGAGAGAAATCAGAGAATATGTTCATGGCAGAATTCAGTAGCCGCCAGGACATGGAACGGGCCCTTGCTGGGACGCCATGGATGGTGGGGCGTTATGCAATCATACTACAAAATTATGATGAAAAGCTTACCGCCTCAGAAATCATATTCGACAGAATGGAGATGTGGGTACGCATCTTGGATCTACCTTTGGGGTGGATGAACCAGGTGCGAGGTGCAAGAGCCATGAGTTTGGTGGGGCGGGTGATCAAGATGGATGTGGACGCAGACGGCAAAGCGAGCGGGGCCTTCCTTCGAGCTCGTGTTGCTATAGAGATTGATAAACCCCTGCGTAGAGGGGTGTTGCTCCGAATGAACAAGAACGAGGAACCACGGTGGTTCAGTGTGCAGTTTGAGAAATTGCCCTACTACTGTTTTGCCTATGGCGTAATCGGACATTCAGAGGTGGAATGCAGCCACCCGGTGATACGCAACGAACATGGGAAGCTACCATTTGATGTAGCACTAAGAGCCCTAGAAGAGAGACGGAAACGCTGGCAATCTTTCTCCGGGGCAGCACCGGAATCCTTTGGGAGTGGAGCATGGTCGGCAAGTAAACCCCCACGTGCACAGCATAGCCGGTCGAGGGGCACGCGATCTTCGATGGGAGATGGCGAATCGCACCAGTCTTCAGACTTTGTGGGAGAAGATAAGGAGCAGGAAGTGCAGTCTCCGCTCAAGCCCCAGACTGAGGCAAACCCAAACAACAAGGGAAAGGCCTCGGGAGGGCGAGCAGGCAGTTGATCATGACTGACAAGGACGAGGGTTGTCAGCAGGCCCGTAAGAGGAAGTCGAAGGTGGCTTCCCAGGCCACGCATACACCAGACCTGAATATACTAGTGGATGGCTCCACTGCCATAGTCCCTGCTGGTCTGGTTAATTCGCGGGTCAACCAGATTGATGTAAGCACAGAGAGCGGTGGAGGAAGCATGATCGAGACCCTGAAGAAGCAGAAAAGAGGGAGTACCAACAATGTAGGATCGACGGCGGCTACGGGCAGCAGCCCCCGCCGGGAGCCATGAAAATCCTATGTTTGAACTGCCGGGGTCTGGGGCGATCCGAGGCAGTTCAAGAGCTACGTAGCTTGATACAGCTACATTGCCCCAGTTTGGTCTTCTTATCGGAGACACGAGTTTTCTTTGATTCAGTGGATTGTCTAAAGAGGTCCCTGGGCCTTCCAAATGGCTTGGGGTTGGGAATTATGGCAGAGGTGGGGGTTTGGCACTCCTGTGGACGCAGGAGGTTCAGATGAAACTGCAGAGTTGTGATAAGTTGCACATTGATGTTGCTGTCCTTGATCCAGTATCCCATGTTCCTAGATGGAGATTTACTGGGTTCTATGGAGAATCTAGGCGGGAGTTGAGGTACAGGAGCTGGGAATGTCTCAAATATCTCAAATCTACGAGTAATCTGCCTTGGATATGTGCGGGAGATTTTAATGAATGTTTGGATGCGGGAGAATAGTTTGGGGGCCAAGTCCGTTCTGAACGATAGATGGACAGCTTCAGAGATGCTGTCCATGTGTGCGGCCTTGAGGATCTAGGCTTCATTGGCTTACCCTACACCTGGGATAATAGACAACAAGGGGAGGACAACATCAAAGTCAGGCTGGATAGAGGCTTAGCTTCACTGGCCTTCCTTGATCTGTTCAAAGAAACAAAGGTTCGCCACGTCCAAACGACAGAGTCTGACCATTGTTGTCTAGTGGTTGAGTGCGAGAAGGGACGACATAGAAGAAGACGGGGGCGAAGACCCTTTCGATATGAAAACATGTGGCGCCGCCATCCTGAGTATATGGGTATGGTGGAATCAGTTTGGCAGTGCCCTGGTGATCAAGTGTCGCTTGGTCAGTTGTCAGGTCACCTTGACTCGCTAGGCCAGTCTCTGTCAGACTGGGACTATTGTCACTTTGGTTCGGTTCGGAGGAACCTTGCGCAGCTGAGGAAAGGACTTGAGCAAATCAGGGCGCGATCGATTGGTGTTGGGCCTTGCTGTGAGGAACGACGCGTCATGAAGCAGATATCAGAAATGTTGTCAAGGGAGGAAGTAATGATGAAGCAGAGATCGCGGATCGACTGGTTGAGGGCAGGCGATCGCAATACTGCGTTCTTCCATGCTAAGGCTCGAGAGAGAGCGAAGGGCAACCGGATCAAGTCTCTCATAAGGACTGATGGGGAAGTGGTGACCGAGCAAGTAGAACTGGAAGCTGTAGCGAGGCAATTCTATTCTGAATTATTTACAGCTCAGGAAGTACTGGAACCTAAAGCTATCCTCGATTTGGTTCCACTCAAGGTCACAGAAGAAATGAATGATGAGCTAACCAGACCATTCATCCCGGAGGAGGTGGAGAAGGCCTTGTTCATGATGGGAGCCAATAAAGCACCCGGCCCGGATGGCTTCACAGCGGGGTTCTACCAACTACACTGGAAGCTTTTGGGACCGAGTATTACTAAAGGTGTTTTGGACTTTCTCAATGGAGGTGAGTTACCATCTATTGTCAACCTGACAACACTTGTTCTCATCCCCAAAGTAAGGAACCCACAGGAGATGAAAAGTTTCAGGCCAATCTCATTATGTAACGTCATTTACAAACTGTGTTCCAAAGTCATTGCCAATAGGCTGAGAGGCATTCTCGATGAGATTGTGTCAGAAGAGCAAAGTGCATTCGTCCCTAGGAGATTGATAACAGACAACGTGTTAATTGCTTACAAATGCACACATTATCTAAAGAGGAAGAAGGGGAAGGCTGGGGCTTGTGCCATCAAGCTTGACATGGCCAAAGCCTACGACAGAGTTGAATGGGAATACTTAAGAGGAGTGATGCTGAAATTGGGATTCCATGACACTTTTGTGGCACTGATAATGAAGTGCGTGACTTCAGTGTCCATGTCAGTTTGGGTAAATAGAGTTCTGATAAGTTCTTTCAAGCCAAGTAGGGGGATACGACAGGGTGACCCAATCTCCCCCTATTTATTCCTTCTGTGTGCTGAAGGATTGTCTTGCTTGCTGAAGTCGGTGGGGCCAGTGTATCTTTCTAGAGGTGTGCGCGTGGGCATCCATACCCCCTGGATTTCACACTTACTTTTTGCGGATGATTGCATAGTGTTCTCTGAAGCTTCGCAAAGAGGGGCCTCACGTATTCAAGATGTGCTGGACATCTATAGCCGTGGTTCAGGTCAAATGGTAAACCGGGAAAAGTCAGCCGTGTTTTCAGTAAGAACTGTTCAGACAGTATGAAGGTTGAAGTTAGACAAGCACTGAACATAGAGAATGAAGCTCTGGCTGAGAAGTACTTGGGCTTGCCCACAGTTTTGGGATGGTCCACCACAGAAGCGTTTGAGTTTATGCCGAATAGGATACGGAACTTGATTGGCACCTAGAGTGGTAAGGAGGCTAGCAGTGCTGGGAGGGAGGTCCTCTTGAAGGCTGTCGCCCAGGCTGTTCCTACCTACTCCATGAGCTGTTTCTTGTTGTCGAAGACTACATGTAAGAAGATCCAATCACCCATAGCTAACTAATGGTGGGGCAGTGCTGCAGACAGCCGAAAGATCCATTGGCAGAGTTGGGACCATCTCACACAGCCCAAAGCTTTGGGAGGGATGGGATTTCGTGATATGAGGAATTTTAATCTAGCAATGCTAGGCAAGCAGGGCTAGAGATTATTAACAAATGCTGAGAGTTTGTGTGCCAGAGTTCTCAAGGGAAGATATTATCATGATGGAGACTTTCTGAATTCTGCGAGGAAAAAGCACGCTAGTCACACATGGCGCGCAATCCTTGCAGGGAAGGAGGTACTGCAGAGAGGGCTGATCAAACGAATAGGAAATGGTGCCTCAACAAACATATGGCAGGACCGGTGGCTACAAGATCACTTCAGGGGCCGGCCGCTAACACCTGGGGAAAGTCAGCATCTGCAGGTTGTATCAGACTTATTGTCGGAAAGTGGTCAGTGGGATGAGGAGACTATCAGACAACTCATTCCGGTAGATGCAGAAGCTATCCTACGCACGCCAACATGGCCTTAGGATGCGGATGTATGGTCATGGGAAGCGGAGAAGCATGGAGTGTACTCAGTGCGATCTGCATACAGATTACTGGACTCAGCACGCATCGGGGAGCAGGCTGGGCAAGAACCGAGTGCTTCTGGTAGCAATATCTGGAAGAAAATTTGGAAGATGGAAGTGCCGCCAAAAATCAGGGTATTCTGGTGGCGTGTCCTGCACGAGTTCCTTCCAACTCGTCAGATCCTTCATCGAAAACACCTTGAGCCGATACCCAACTGTGAAGTGTGTGGGGCAGATTCAGAGTCAATCAGGCATGTGCTACTCGATTGTTCGATTGCCACAACGTTCTGGGAGCAGATGAAAGATGTTGCAGGGATCAAGCTGCCACAACTACACTGCGATGCCTGGGCTCATGACTTGGTGGAAGGAAGAGCGGGGCTGGAGCAACACCAATCAGTGTTCGCAATTGGCATGTACTCACTCTAGATGCAGCGAAACAAGCGGCGCCATGGAGAACAGGGAGCACCATTGAGGACAGCTGTTCAGTGGGTAATGGACATGGCATTTGATCTCATTCAGACTCAGAACCAACAAGGATCAAAGAAGTCGGATGCGGCAGTGAAGAAATGGGAGCCCCCGCCAATGGGATGGCACAAATGCAATACTGATGGAGCTTTCTATGAACGTCAATGGAAGGGGGCTACAGGAGCTGTGATTCGAAATGAAGCTGGAGATTTTGTCAGGGGAGAAGCTAGGTGGTATAACCATGGCCTGAGTGCATTAAGCATGGAAGCAACTGCATGCAGGGATGGTCTGGCGCTGGCTCGGCGAATGGGAATTCAGAAAATATGGATGGAAACAGATTGCCAAGAGGTTGTGAAACTCTGGGAAGCCGGGGATAATCAGAGATCTAGTGTGGGCTCAATCATGAGGGAGGTTCGGGAGCTGAGTAACTTCTTTCAGGAATTTAGATTCTATTTCATTGGTCAATCTTGTAATCAGGTAGCTCATACCTTAGCGAAACAGGTAACAGGCGACACACAGGTTGGGTGGTGGTCTTATGCCCCAGTTTATGTGCAAAACCTGATATCTCTAGACTGTAATCAGGCTCCAACCGATGAATGAATGAAGCTCGTTGACCACCAAAAAAGAAAAATCCATCCTTCCCACACTCATGCGAAGCCACATCCGTTGCCAACCCAAACAAAAAAAAGGGGGAAAAAAAGGAAAGACGCGGAACAGAAGGCCTCGCTCGCCACCGCCCCGTCGCCTCTGTGCCCGCCTCGCCGGCGCGCCCGCACTGTGCAGACGCTGGGGCGTTGCCCGCGCGACCAGCGGCGTCCTGGACACTGTGCATGGTCGTCCAACGCGCTCGCCGCTCCACGGCCATCCATGTCCGCAACCCCGGTGCCCTGCACGTCGAAGTCCTCTCAATCCACCTCCTCCACAGTGGCGTGACGGCAACCGGCGGTCCAACCTCGCCTACACCGCCATGTAAGTTTTTGTGTCTTTGATTGCCTCCGATTCGCTTCATCTTTGATCACCACCAGGCCCTCATACGTTGTTTCCTATCCTCTTGCTGGCCTTGGTCCTTAAACTGCTCGATGAAATGCCCCAACGGACAGGTTTATACTTTGCTTTGTGATTTATCCATTCAGGAACCGTATCTGCGTCAACTTCGCATTCACAAAGGGCGAACTCACAGACCTTACTGCTCCGGCGACAACTAGGCCATTCCATATGTACAGATTACTTCAGCAGTTCAGCTGCCTATTGCTATGTCCTCTTCGTAAAATTGATGTGCTGCTTTTTCTCTTTGTTTCCAACAGAAATGCCACCGCCAGGTTCTTACATTGCCGCTGAAACTCACAACAGGCATAGGAACGTTATAGCTTCCGAAGCAGAAAAGATGCCATTATATCTGAGCAATTCTCCTCTGAATATTTTCTTTAATTTTTGGTTACATCCACTATCTCTTTACCATCGACGTTAAATTGATTTCTTTTTTGTTCCCTTTACAACTTTTGTTTCAGTTGCTGCATTCTTTAAAGAGTGCCTACCATTGCAGAGTTATAGATGGACATACCATGATGGATTGCACCTCCAAAGGATACAATTGAGACCTGCCATCCCTATCTATATAAACTTACTATTTTCGCAATCTTATGTACCCAGCCTACTAACAAAAAGTTCTCTTTTTTCTGACTAAGGTAGCGAGGTTAACTTTGTAGTGCACAGTTCTGACATATTGCCATGTGTTCCTCTGAATATTTTCTCTACTTCTATGCTTCCTGCTGAACCTAATGTACAAAAGTGTCAAAAGACACGTGCATATTGAACACATTATTTTTGAGGGATCTACTACCTGTACATTCATAACTCCTTCGGCCTACATATTGTTCCTTGCTTCAATAGTCCTTTTCCAGATATATATGTCATCCACTTCACTTTGCCTCCTGATTTCTGCCATATTGGTTAAATTGAATATTATCATCCATATTGGTTAACTTGAATATTATCATCATTACTCTTTAAAAAAAAAACCTACTGTCCACTTGCTGCTTACCTCTATGGCTTATGCATTTCATCTCATGCTTACAAGTATCATACCTGACACAACCATACTAGCCCGTGCAGGTGCACGGGTGTCCTGCTAGTGACCTGTACATGTTCTAATGAGCATCGTTTATTCCTTACTGCAACTGCAACTAGTACATTTGTTCTCTTGCCGCAGTTTTAAAATTCTGAAATCCTGCACGAAAACCTTATGTAGCTGAACCTCTTGTTCGGACCCCTCCAAGCCAGTAGCAAATCACGTGCTTTGTATACACTAGTATAGAAAGTATATCTCTTTGCGCTAGAGTTTTATATTTACTGGCGGTTTCAGTTACTAGACGACTGTGAAAATAAATACATGGGTCCAGCTTAATAACCGCTAATGGGGAAACACATTTCATTGGCGGTTTTGCTAAGAAAACCGCCAATACAAATTCATTTCCAGTGGCTGTTTGCTAAGAAAACCGCCAGTGCTAAATCTCCTATAAATATCCATTCTTCCTCCCTGACCAGAACTGTAGCTCGCGGCCAACCTTCTATGGGAGGCGATTTGGAGGTCTAGATTTCATAAAATACAAGGAGGGTTTGATCTTCATTTCTCGGAAGGAGGTTGCTAAGAAAGGTTAGTTTATATCTCTCTTGCCTTTTTTTAACCATTGTTGCTCAATTTTAGCCACTTTTCGGATTTATGGTCTTGGTGTGGAGGCCTCGGACGAGGCGGAGAGTCAGCTCCCGTCCAAGGCTCTGGCGGGGGGCCTCAGGCGAGCCGGAGAGTGGCGCGTCGGGCCTCGATGGACTGTGTCCTTCTTGGGCCATTATTGTGGCTGTGTCTGGCTTTGCGTTTTTGGGCTCGGCTGTGTGGCCTGTGTATGGTTACTGTAAGTGCAATCAAGCCCTATTGTGGGTTTTAGTGGTGATGACAATCGAATTAGGGAACCAATGAGATTTATCGAGATGACAAGTAGGGAATCACAAAAGGGAGGATGATGTACAGGTCGGAGGGTACCCCAATTTCATATGATCGCTGCCTGGACTCAAAGGAGTGGTTAAATTCTTTTATACTTTAAATATTGAGTTTAGGAACCGCCGTACTATAAAGAGGGGTCCAAGGACCATTGGTCAAAAGTGGAACCAGATGCTCAAATTCCCAAATTAACATCCTCTCACCTAGCTAGAACAGCCACAGAAACAGTTTTATCCAATTCCTGTTCTGGCCAGGGCGTCAGTGCCGTCCTATGAGGGCGTCAGTGCTGCCCATAACGGACACCTGTGTCCGTAGCGGTATTTATACCCTTTTGGACGGTCCCAACGGACACCTCTTCTTCCTCCTCGATTCAGACCGTTATAGAACACACCAGTGCTCACCTCTCTCTCCTCCATTGTTGCTCCTCAAGGTCCCAAGCAAACCTTTGATTCCCACCATCAAAACTTGAGAGAAAAGGCAGCAAACTTCGATTGGAGAGCAGATCCACTGATTCCCAAAGTCTAAGAGCATTTGGTTCACGTTTGGCCGGCGGTTCTAGGGTTTATTACTCTTGGAGGTTGCGCCTAGCCGGCTAGGCGTCGCCCTTGAGCTAGCCAACTTGTGTGGCAGCCTTGGGAGGTTTGTAAACTTCATTTGCAGCTAAGAAATCACCCCTCACCTCAAGAGTTAAGTCTCTTGATTTGAGAACGAGGTAAGAGCTAGCCTTAGTGGTGAGCTCATCCTAGTGTGGATACCTCAGCAACGTGGAGTAGACCAGCCTTGGTGGCGAGCTGAACCACAGGATAAATCCTTGTGTCACCGTGTGCTGATTTGGTTACTTGTTGAGTAGTTGCAAGTCAGGGTTTGGCTCGATCTCTTCATTATCTAGGTTTCTGTGGTAACCAGTCATCAAGCTGGTTCTCTCTGTGATATTGCAGGATTGTGCAGGGTGTGGATTTAGGTTTTAGTCTATGAAATCAGATTTCGATTTTAGCTCACTTTCATAGGGTGGCAGTGACGCCCTACGAGGGCGTCAGTGACGCCCTCCATTCTAATTGTTTTTGGAGTTGAAATTTTATAGGCCTATTCGCCCCCCGCTAGGCCTCCTTCACTTACCAGAAGATCCTACAGTTACCCTTATTTTGGTATCCGACAGTAGCCCCCGAACCTCCGAAGGAGTATGTGCACTCGTTCGGAGGTTGTGATTCCATTTTCTAAGGGCCACTGCTGGGGTGTTGTTAGATATGTCGATCCCTCTTCCGCTGGAGGCGCGCGAGCGCACCCGGCGGGTGCAGCCCCCGAGGCCTAGGAGGAGTAAAGGCATTCCTCCAAGGGCTTATGCGTGTGCACCAAGGTCGCGGGTCTACCTATTGCGGTGTCTTTTGATTTCAGAGGCGTGTTTTTCGGTGGGTGCGCGCGAGCGCACCCACCGGGTGTAGCCCCCAAGGCCTCCTCTGAGGGCTTATGCGATTTTTGGTGAAGTGTTCCTATCGTTCGCCGAGCCCCCGGGTCCGTCGGCTCGTCCAGGGGTTTGGAAAGTTAGATAACTTTTCCTAGCTTCGGCCCTTGTGCCGAGGAAGTCCCCAAGCCCCGTTCTGATGCGGGGCGACCAAGTGGTAGTCGGTCGTTAATTTCGTGCATTACCTCAGCGTCCCTTCCGCAGGGAGGAGGGTGGATTTCGCCACGCTGTCGTCGACTGGTCAAACGTGGCTAGATCCAGTGAGCTACTAACGGGTAAGTCCAAGTGGAATGCCCGTGCCCCGTTCGTTGGGGGTCGGCTGGACCCGGAGGCTCATCCCATTGGAGCCTACAAGGCGTATCTGAGGCGGGGCTGGGGTCCTGTCCACTAGGTCCCGAGGGCTCAACGCGCTCCCACGTGGGATCCCCCTAACTCAGTCCACCTTGTTGGCCTCGGACAAGGCTTGGGACGGCCCCTGCTCGCGCAGGGCTAGGCTGTGTATGAGACTGTCCGAGCCTTCCCTCACTCTGGTGGCCTGAGGTGACTGTCGAACCCTGTAGTGGGCCAGCCTCCGAACCTCTGGACGGTAAATGGGCCGTCGCTCGGGTTCCTTCATGGGGAAGGAAACCTATAGTTAACCCAGTCGCAGGGGTGTGGGTGCGCCTTTTGAGGTGGCCCTCTCGGGTCGTCCAGTGCTGCGGCACCATCTACCACGGGAGAGGTGGTGGTCCCCCCGCGTTCAGACGCTCCTCGCGCGTGCTTGTGGGTCCCGTGGGGGACATGACGGTGGCGTGTGCCGCTCCGGCTTCCGCTGTGGCCACGCGCGGCGTCAGGGCTCCGGGCTTCATGCGCCGGGATCTTATGTGGAAGGGGATCCTTGTAATGTGTGTGTGGTCTTCCGATCCCGTGTGGCTGCGGCTGCTCGTGCGCGGGCGCCTGGGGCTTTGTGCGGGTGGCAATCGAGTAGAGGGATCCGGGAACGATACGCATTTAATGTGGCGAGATGGACGGGCTGGGGTTTTAACCGGGTATAAATACCTGAGCGTGGCGGCCAGTGGCTCTTCTCTCGCCTTCCTCGCCACTACATCTACTTCCGCCTCTGCCATAGCCAAGTGCACTTCAAGCGCTGTAGAGGAGGAAGAGGGGAGGGGAGAGAAGTCCTTGTTTCTCCGTCGTCCATTCAGCCGATCGTGCCCATGTCGCCGAAGGTTGACATCATCGGCATGGAGGATTGGGAGACATGCTCGGTCACGGAGGCCGAGCTGGCGACGCTGGTGGAGAAGGGCCTTCTTTGCCCCCGCTCCACCATCCTGGCGCCAGAGTGGATCATGCCACCGCCCGAGCACCAGTTCCCGATGCCGTCGAGAGGGTACATCGTGAGCTTCACGGCGTTCCACGAGCGCGGGTTTGGAATGCCGGTGGGCCGATTCCTGCGGGCGCTTTTGGAATACTGCGGCCTAGAGCTGCACAACCTAGCCCCCAACTCGATCATGCAGGTGGCGGTGTTTGTCGCCCTGTACGAGGGGTACCTTGGAGTCGAGGCCCATTGGGATCTCTAGCTCTGCTTCTTTGAGGCCGTCCTCTTCCTGAAGGCTCCCAAGGAGAAGGAGAAGGGGAGAAGGCTGGCCGTCCGGGCCGGGAGCTGCACGCTGCAGTTGCAGGCCCGCACCTAGAATGCCTACATTCCGGCGAAGCTCACATCCTCCAACCGCGGCTAGCACGGCAAGTGGTGCTACCTTCGGAACGACTACAACCACTTGCCGGCCTACATCGGGAAGTCAATTGACGTAGAGCCGCCGTCGTGGAAGAAGGAGCTAATCCCGGAGAAGACGACCCCACTGAGGAAGGTGCTGGCCGCCTTGAAGCATCTGACTCAGGCGAGGTTAGATGCGTCTGTGGTCATCGCCGGTTTCCATGAGCGGCGGGTCCTGCCCCTCATGTCGAGGCGATACAGCCTGTATGACATGAGGGACGGCAACGCCTGGGAGGGCACCAGGATGGCGCCCTAGGACCTTGATCACAAGGAGATCCTCGAGCGGACAAACAAGGCGGCGGCGATGGACCCCATCCTGGAGTACAAGGTCGTGATGTGCCCTGACAAGGGGTACATCTCCGTGGTAAGGCTCGTACCTGTATCCAATGTCCGTCTTCTGTGCCCTTCTTCAGTCTTTACCTTGCTTTCGTCTCCGCAGGGGCTTGCCGGAAAGCTGAAGCCATCCAAGCCCCCTATCTCCACGGAAAAGGAGACGAACAGGGCCAGAGACGAGGAGGAAGAAGAAGGAGAGCCGGAAGGAGCGAAACGTCCGCAAGCAGCGAGAGGAACAAGACCTGGCGGAACGCCGGCGTCGCCAGGAGCAGGAGGGACTCCCTCGAGAGGAAACGTCGTCGGCGACTATCGATGGTGATGATGACGACGACGATGACGCCGACGAGTTGTACGGCAGGACCTATATGGCTTTTTGGATGCGCTGGGGGAGGAGTCCTATCCCCAAGCCTCTGGTAGCGCGCGGTAGGCGCGGGTGGCGGAGGAGCCCGTCAGGGAGGGTTCGGCCTCTGCCTCAGGGCAGAGGCCGCGTGCTGAGTCCGAGCCATGACGCCCCCTCGAGGGGGAGGGGGATGAAGCGGGAGAAGGAGGCTGCCGGGGCCTCTCCCCGCGCAGGCGAGGGGAGTGCGAGGGCGGCCCAAGACGTGACTTCGGTGAGGGAAGTGCAACCCCTCCAAGGCCAGTCCGCGCCTGTGAGCCCGAGCGGCGGTGGATCAGTCCCGCCCTTGGGACAATCCGAGGCGGCGAGGGGGAGGTCCGAGGGCGGGGGTCGGACACCCGTCGAGGGGACGGGAACATCGGCGAGTCCGAGGCCTCGTCCTTCGAGTGCGCCCTCGACAGCCTAAAGCTCAAGTGCCATCTTCTGGGTAAGTGTCCGCTCGGTTTTGGGGCCTGTGCTGGCTATTTTCCTTCCCTTCCTCTGAAGCTCTCCTGCTTGTCTTCGCAGCCAAAAGCGTAAGACTGGCCCGGCTCCGGCTCCGCTCTCCCTGCGAAAGAAGCTAAAGCCGGGGGCAGGGAGCACGAGCATCAGGGTTGCCCCGGAGGTGGTGGTGCAACCTGCGCAGGAGAAGGAAGCGACCAAGGCGTCACCGACCGTGGAGGCGCCCTTGGCCGGCGCTGAGGGTGCCTCGAGGACGCCCGCCACGGAGGCCACCGTGGACGTGATTATGGCGGAGCAAGCGCCGGCCTCATCCCCGCCCCGAGTCGTGGCGGACGAGGTGGTGGATATCCCAGCCTCGGAGGAGACCACCGAGGCGCGGGGAAAAGGGGCGCTCGCCGAGGACGTGACTTCCTCCGGTGGTGATCCGGGCAGGCCATCGGCTGTGGCACCCATTGTGGCTGAGGGATCTTCCAGCTGTGAGGTTGTCCGCTTTGGTGAGCTCAAGAAGACACCGCCGCGGCTGATCTGGACGGACCGTAAGGACCCTGAGGGCCGGCCGGTCTATGTGCTGGACGAAGCCATAGAACAGCGCCAATGGGAGTAGGCTGGGGAGTTCCAGAAGATGGCCGAGGGATTCCTCCAGACGCTCTCGACGATCATTTCCTCGGATATTCCCAGCGTTCTGAGGGTAGGCCTTCCTCTCGTGGTTTGCATGGTGCGTGAGTGTTTTCGGAGTGGTTGACTATTTAGGCTTGGTTTCTGCAGGGCCTGGCTCAGGCGTCTCAGGAAAAGTCGCAGTTCATCCAGGCGGGGGCTGGTCTCGCCGAGACGCTCCACCACTAGAGAGAGCTTGCGGGCCGGCTGAGTGCCGAGCTATCGGCCAAGGACGACGAGGTGAGGGAACTCCGCCTCCTCATCTCAGAGCTGAAGGCTGAGGCCTCTGTAGCGCATGAGGAGGCCACTCTCTTGAATGAGATCATGGCGAAACACGTGTCAGACCTCAATCGGGTCCGTGCCGAGAGGGAGGAGATGAGGGCTGAGGTCGCTCGCTCGCACGACTCCATCGGGGCTTTGACCGAGAGGCTGGTGACGGTGGAGAACGATCACCAGGTTCTCGTTGATGACGCTGCCCTAATGAGGGTCGAGCTCCTACAGGCGGTATCTGAGGCCGAAACCCTTCACGTCCAACGAGGAGGTAATCGTCATACCTATCCATCATGCCTTTGCTGCCTTGTCTTGGAGTTTGATTCTCAGACTATCGTAGGCCTGAGGGAGAAGGTGTCGGAGCTAGAGGGTAGCCTAGTCGCGTCGCAAGCGGCCTATAACTTGGTGCAGGGCGAGCTCGATACTTTGACGCGGGAGGTCAAAGCTGTCTGCGCCAAAGTTGAGGCTGGTGAGGCTATCGGGAGTAGTCCGCTGGGCCGGCTGTCCGCGCTGCCCCGTCGAGTGGAGGCGCGTGTGATGAGCGCTCTTCGGACCGGGGACGGCGTGTCGCATTCCTTTGCGATGGCCTCATCCCACTATGAGCTCGATCTCCCTCAAATTTCTGAGGGAGTCGTTGTCTCGGAGGAAGAGGAGGGCCGCGAGAGCGAGGTGTTCGTAGAACTGGTTCAGCAGGTTGAGGGAACTGGAGCCCCCTCAACGCTGGTCCAAATCTTCGCGCCAGCCGTTCTCCCTGCTCCCGAGGTAGCGGCTGATGCCCCCGACGCTACGGACGCCGACGCCCAGGACAGTGGAGGTCCGAACGCCCCTCAGTAGGCTCTGCAGCTTGGGCCAGAGTGCCAGTGTAAAAACTATGTTAGTTTTATTTTGAAGTACTTATGTTTATGGCCGCTTGTGGCCCCGTGCTTTGTAATCTTGTTTTCGTTTACTTTTCGTGCCGTTTCGATCTCGGTTTGTGCTTAGGCCAGAGTCTTGTGAGACTATTTTGAATTTAGAAGCTATTCCTTAGTCGAGGGTAGCGAGTGGAGGTACCATAGCGCATGGGTGTGGGTGGCCTCGTGGCTCTGCCGACCCCGACATTTTAGAACAACCCTCTCGCAATGCATGAAGTCTTCCCTGGGCCGAGGGCGGCGAGTAGAGATACCGTAGCACCTGGGAGTAGGTAGCCTCGCGACTCAGCCGGTCCTAGCTTTAGGATGACTTTCTTTAGTTGCCCTTTCCTAAGCGTCTGAGATTTTAGGTACGAAAATTTTAGAAAAAAACGATTGACAAAAAACAAGAAGTATTTTCGGGTAGGGGTTCCCCCCTTTTTAGCCCCCGAGGGAGGCTCGGTTTTGATATGTCAAAACTGAGCCTCCCTCAACCCTTGAGGGAGTGTGAGTGTAACTAGAAACCCTTAGCCCCCGAGGGCCTCGGGTGTGCATTTTGTTTGCTGAAAAAAACTGAACAAGTGCTTGCCGTTTTCATTTCTCCATAAAAAGCATAAGTTACAACTATATGTACAAGGCTTGGAATTTTTTAAGGGCAGAAGCGACGTAGCTATTGGATGTTCCAAGCATTGTTGAGTATTTGGCCGTCCTCATTAGCAAGCTTGTAGGTGCCTGGCTTGAGGACCTCGGCGACGATGTAGGGCCCGTCCCACGGCGGCGTGAGGTTGTGGCGGCCTCGGTTGTCCTGGCGGAGATGTAGCATCAGGTCGCCCTCTCTGAGGTCTCAAGTTTCGACCCGCCGGTCGTGGTAGCATCGGAGGGATTGCTGGTATCTGGCCGAGTGTAGAAGGGCGGCGTCGCTGGCTTCCTCGAGCATGTCCAGTGAATCCTCCCAAGCCGCCTGGTTGCGCCGTTCGTTGTACGCCTTGAGTCTCGGGGATCCGAACTCCAAGTTGGTGGGGAGGACAGCCTCGACGCCATACACCAAGAAGAAGGGTGTGAACCCTGTGCCTGGCTGGTCGTTGTCCTGAGGCTCCAAAGAACCGAGGGGAGCTCCTCGAGCCATCTTTTGCCAAACTTATCAAGCTTATTGAAAATCTAAGGCTTGAGTCCCTGCAAAATCATACCGTTGGCGCGCTCCACCTGTCCGTTTGTCTGGGGATGAGCGACAGCGGACCAGACAAAGCGTATCTGGTGTCTGTCGTAGAAGTCTCAGAACTTCTTCCCCGTGAACTGGGTGCCATGATCGGTGATGATGGAATTCGGGACCCCGAAGCAGTGGATGATGTCGGTGAAGAACAGCACCGCCTGCTCGGATCGGATGTTGGTGACTGGGTGCACCTCGATCCACTTGGAGAACTTGTCGATGGCGACCAATAAGTGGGTGAAGCCCCCGGGCGCCTTCTTGAGAGGTCCGACGAGATCGAGCCCCCATACGGCGAACGGCCAAGTGATGGGGATAGTTTGGAGCGCTTGGGCCAGTAGGTACGTCTGGCGAGCGTAGAACTGGCAACCTTCGCAAGTGCGTACCACATGGGTAGCATCGGCGACCGCGATTGGCCAGTAGAAGCCTTGCCGGAACGCACTGCCGACGAGGAAACAAGAAGCAGCGTGATGGCCGCAAATGCCGGCGTGGATCTTACGGAGTAGTTCCCGGCCTTCCTCAATAGAGATACACCGTTGGAAGACTCCAGAGGGGCTTCGCTTGTAGAGCTCATGCTCCACGACGGCGAAGGACTTTGCCCTCCTCACGATGCGGCGGCCTTGATTGAAGTCCTTGGGTAAGACCCCTCAGATGATCCAGTTGAGGTAGGGCTTCCTCCAATCTGGCTTGGGGTTGACATCGGAGCCTCCCTCGTCGAGCTCCATGACCTCAGCGTCGGCCGCTGAGGGGGCCTCTTCCTCAGATGGCGCCGTAGCCCTCGAGGGAGGGTCGGGATCATCGCTCCTCGTGGCGCCTTGGTCCTCGAAGCTGACAGAGGGGGCCACAAGGTCCTTGGTGAAGACATCCGGGGGTACAGGAGTCCTCCCGGCCGCAATCTTGGCGAGCTCATCGGTGGCCTCGTTGTATCTTTGGGTGACGTGGTTGAGCTCGAGGCCATCGAACTTGTCCTCCAGCCCGCGCACTATCTTGCAGTATGCGTCCATCTTTGGGTCATGGCAGTTTGAGTCCTTCATGACTTGGTCGATGACGAGTTGGGAGTCTCCTCAGACGTCGAGGCGTTTGACGCCGAGCTCGATGGCGATCTTCAAACTGTTGAGGAGGCCCTCGTACTCCGCCATGTTGTTTGAAGCGGGGAAATGAAGTCAAACCACATACTGCATGTGTACCTTGAGGGGGTGACAAGAGGAGGCCGGTGCCGGCTCCTGTCTTCATCAAGGACCCGTCGAAGTACATGGTCCAGCACTCTGCCGGGATACGGGGCGGCGGGAGCTAGGTGTCCGTCCATTCTGCAAGGAAATCTGCAAGGACCTGGGACTTGATGGCGTTCCTTGGCACGTAGGAGAGAGTCTCCCCCATGAGCTCAACGGACCACTTGGCGACCCTCCTGGAGACTTCCTGGTTTTGGAGGATTTCCCCCAACGGGAAGGAGGAGACCACCATCACTAGGTGGGCGTCGAAGTAATGCTGGAGCTTGCGTCGGGTCAGGACCACAGTGTAGAGCAGCTTTTGAATTTGCGGGTGTGGATCTTGGTCTTGGACAGCACCTCGCTGATGAAGTAAACCGACCTTTGGACTGGCAAAGCGTGGCCCTCTTCCTGTCTCTCAACGACAATGGCAGCGCTGACGACTTGATTTGTCGCGGCCACGTACAGGAGGAGGGGCTCGCCATCGGCTGAAGGGAACCAATATTGGGGCGCTGGTCAAGGCAGCTTTGAGCTTGTCGAGGGCCTCCTGGGCTTCAACGGTCCAGGAGAAGTGTTTCGACTTTCTCAGGAGACGGTACAAGGGCAAACCCTTCTCACCAAGACGTGAGATGATGTGGCTGAGAGCCGCAAGGTAGCCCATTACCCGTTGAACTCTCTTTAGATCTTTGATAGGCCCCATACTGGTCACCGCGGTTACCTTCTCTGGATTGGGCTCGATGCCGTGCTCGGAGACGATGAACCCCAAGAGCATGCCTCGGGGAACTCTAAAAATGCAATTTTCGGGGTTAAGCTTGACGCTCTTGGCCTTAAGGCACCGAAAAGCTATTTCCAGGTCAGAGATGAGGTCATCCGCTTTCTTGGTTTTGACTACTATATCGTCTACGTAAGCCTCTACGGTCTTTTTGATATGCTCCTCGAAGACGCCGAGAATGCACAGTTGGTACGTGGCTCCAGCGTTTCTGAGGCCGAAGGGCATCGTTACGTAGCAATACATGCCAAAAGGAGTGATGAAGGAAGTCGCGAGCTGGTCAGACTCCTTCATTTTGATTTGGTAGAAGCTAGAGTAAGCGTCGAGGAAGGACAAGAGTTCGCACCCCAAGGTAGAGTCGACTATCTGGTCAATGCGTGGTAAAGGAAAGGGAACCTTCGTACATGTTTTATTTAAACTAGTGTAGTCTACACACGTCCTCCACTTCCCATTTTTCTTCCTAACCAGTACAGGATTAGACAACCACGCGGGATGGAATACCTCCTTGATGAATCCGGCCGCCAGAAGCTTGTTCACCTCCTCACCGATGGCCCTGCGCTTTTTCTCATTGAATCGGCGCAGACGCTGCTTCACCGGCTTAGATCTGGCCTTGATATCAAGGGAGTGCTCGGTGACATCCCTCGGAATGCCTGGCATGTTTGAGGGACTCCATGCGAAGATGTCGACATTCGCGAGGAGAAAGTCAACAAGCACTGCTTCCTATTTGGGGTCGAGGCAGGAGGAGCTGCTTGGGTCGAGTGGCACTTCCTTCACCCCGTCGGTTGGCTCGTAGGTGCCGGAGTGCTGCTTGGTGCCGAGCGCCTCGGACAATGCCATGGCCTCAACGTACTCGATCGCCTCGACGTCGCAGTTGAAGGCGTGCTCGTAGGAGGTGCCAACGGTGATGACGCCATTGGGGCCTGGCATCTTGAGGAGGAGGTAGGTGTAATTGGGGACAGCCATGAACTTGGCATTTGCCGGACGTCCGAGGATGCCATGATAGGTACCTCGAAAGTTGACCACATCAAAGGTGAGGGTCTCTTTACGAAAGTTGGTCGGCGCCCCGAAGCATACTGGGAGGTCGATCTGCCCGAGGGGCCAGGCCCGCTTGCCCGGTACCACGCCTTGGAATGGAGACCCACTGGGGCGGAGCTGCGGGTGCTCGATCCCGAGCAGGTTGAGAGTCTCGGCATAGAGGATGTTGAGGCCGCTGCCGCCGTCCATCAGCACCTTGGTGAGCCGTACGTTGCCGATGATGGGGTCAACGACGAGAGGGTAGCGCCCTGGGTTCGGGACGTAATGCGGGTGGTCGTCAAGGTTGCAGGTGATGGCGTCGGCGGACCACGGTAGATACTGCGGAGTGGCGGGTCACTCTGAGAAAACTTCGCGGCGCTCACGCTTGATCTGGCATGGGGTGAGGTTTGCCGGCAGCCCCCAATGATCAGAAAAACGTCGTGGACCTCAGGGAATCCCTCCCCTTGTCCTCTTCATCCTTCTTCTTCTTGTCCTCGGGCATGGGCTGCTTCTGATAGAAGTGGTAGGCCATCTCACACTCCCCCATGGTATGCTTGACGGGGAACTTGTGGAATAGGCAGGGCTTCTTCAGCATGTCGTCGAAGGCCCCGGGCCCCGGGGGGCCTCGGGGAGCCCTGCGATCTGCTGCCGCGACGAGGTCGTCTTCGGAGTCCGCCTCCTTCTTGCCTTTCTTGCCCTTCCACTTGCCCCTTTTGTTCTTCTTGGGGTTGCGAGATGTGTCCCCCTCGGCGTCACCTTCCTTCCGCTTTCCCTTGTCGTCGCCACGAAAGATTGCCCCCACCGCCTACTCGCCAGAGGTGAAGTTGGTGGCTACCTCGAACAGCTTGTTGGCGTAGTTGGCATCTTCCGTCCCAGCTCATGGACGAGCTCCTTGCAGGTCATGCCGTCTAGGAACGCACTGATGATGGCTGAGCCGGCGACGTTGGGGAGCTCGGTGCACTTCTTCGAGAACCACCGGATCAAGTCCTGAAGCGACTCGTCGGCCTTCTGACGGCAACTGCGGAGATCCCACGAGTTCCTAGGGCACATGTATGTGCCCTGGAAGTTTCCTACAAAAACCTTGACCAGGTCAGCCCAGTCACGGATCGTGCGGGCGGGGAGATGCTCCAGCCAAGCTCGCGCCGAGTCGCCAAGGTGAAGGGGGAGGTTGCGGATGATGAGCCTATCGTCGTCAGCAGCACCCAGTTGACATGCCATGCGGTAGTCGTTGAGCCAGACCAGAGGGTTCGTTTCTCCCGAGTACTTGGTGAGGTTGGCTGGCTAGCGGAAGCGGAAAGGAAACCGGGCGTTGTGGATCTCCCAGCTGAAGCACGGGCCCCAGGGGATCGGCGTCGTCACGGTCCTCGTCGCTGTCATGCCTGCCGCCTCGGCATGGCTGGCGGTCACGTTCGGCCCGTGGTCTGGCCTCCCTTGGTGCGCCGTTGATGACGTTGCGTGCATCGCCGTCATTGAGGCTGCCACGGTTGTCTTGGACGCGCTCGTGGACTAAGGCTTCTCGTTCGTGGCGAGAGGGAACCTCGACCTCCTCATCCCTCTGTGCCTGAAGCCAGGAGGCCGAGCTCTCGGCCTGCTGGACAGCAACGGTCTCGATGTAGTCTCGCATCTCATTTCAGATCCGTCGTCCCTCCGGCGTAGATGGTTCTGGCATCACCCAGAGGAGAAGGGCCGTTGCGGTGATGTTCTGACTTGCACGCTGGAAGACGGGGGATGCTCCCCTCCTTCATCGTTGACGATCCACCGGTTGATGTCACGGGCGCGCCGTCGAGCCTGGGGGCTTGGGTTAGGGGCCATGCGGCGCTCCCGCTCGAACGCGTCTATCTTTTGCCGTAGCGCAAGACGGTCCTGCTCGAGCTTCTCCTCAAGTTCCTGGATCTGCTCGATCGTAGGGTGTCGCAACCCCTCGGGCGTGGTCGTTGGGTCGCCAGTCCTCGGAGGGCCCATGCACGTAGGAGTTTGTTGCTCCTGGCCCGTAGGCCGGGACATGCTGGGGTCCTGAGGCGTAGCGCCCACCGAAGCCGGCCTAGCTGTGTTCCTAGGGTTACGTCCTTGGTTGCTGCCGTCGTCCTCATTGCTGCTGTCGTCGACGTCATTGATTTCCACGTGGAAACACTCGCGGGTTGGGTCGTACATGTCGTCGAGCTCGTCGGGATCGGGATACCCGAAGCTGAACGCATACATCGGGATCAACCCACGAGGCTCGGTGGCGCCCAGGTAGCGCTGTAGTGCGTGGGCGTCGTGGGACCCGGAGTAGTCCACGCCAGCCCACCTAGTTCCCGATTGCTCAGATTTGGGGTAGGACGTGGCTGGCGTGGACGTGACCAGATCATGAATGTAGCGCAACTGGTGCCCGGGGAGTTTGTCATAAGCCCCCAGGTTGGTGGAGACTGACGAAGCGTACGTGGCGGCGGCGTTGGTGAGGCCGAATGGAGAAGGTGACACAGCCCGTTGTGGAGCACGAGGGCGACCTCCATCGCCCAAGTGCAACGCGGCTAGATCCTTCTTGAGGCTCCTGGCAGCACGTCGTGCCTGCCGAGCGCGACGGGCGCGCACATTGCGGTGCCTCCTGCGCCTGGCCTGCGAGGGGGTCTCGGTTTCCTCCTTGGGGGACTCCGGAGCCCTAGACGGGAGAAGCACCATGTCGTACTGGTAACCGAGAGACATGAACTCTAGGCCTTCAAACCAGATCACGGTGCCCAACTCCAGGGGCTGTGGAGGAAGAAAAGCGGGGCTGGGGGTGTCCTGGGGCACCTCATCACAGTTGTCGGCCATTCCAGAGCTTTGGCGGGAAAGAGAGGCAAAAACACGCATAACTCCCCTACCTGGCACGCCAATTGTCGGTGCTAGAACTGGCGGTCCTAGTACCAATGAGTAAATTTCTGGTGCGTGTCCCCAACTCCGGAAGGTGTGCAAGATGGACACAAGGGTTTATATTGGTTAGTGGTTCACCGCGTTGGCGGAGGCTTAGGTTAGGCCGCCGCCGCCGCTGCCGCCACCGCCGTTCGGTGTTTCCACCGCTGGTCCCCCTCCCTCCTCCTCCGGCATATCGCCGGAGGTCGGAGGGAGTGGGGATCTATTGTTTTCTAGTAAGTTTTTTCTATTAGATTGAGTCTTTAGGTTTAGTGTTTCTCCATGCCAAGTTTCTTGGTATTGTAGATTTATCTCTTCCTCCTGCTCTTCTCCGGCAATGGCGAGGGTGTGGGGTGGAATCGTTTTCTCTGTGGCGGACATGTTGAAGATGAATGCGGCATCTACGGCATCAGCATCTTCATCGACATGATGACATGGAGACTTGTGTTTCCAAACGGCGGCATCAAGGCGGAGATGATGCCGCCGCCATGGAATAATTTTCTCCGGTCCCTTCTTCGTTTTGTTGTGGTTGGATCCGCCACGATGAAGGACTAGGGAGAATAATTTTTCAGATCGGTCTTCCTCGTTTTCTTCGGTGGCGCGAAAGAAGAAAAAGGAAGACACAAGGAAGAAGAAGAAGTTTCTCAACTCCGCTGCAGGAATGTTGGCGTCCGTTGGGCATCTACTGTGCGGCCGAAAACAATTGTTGCTTTGAGTTTTTGCACATGCGGTCATCCATACGAAGCGTCAAATAGGTTTGGATTTGAGATCTGGAGCTATTCACAGCGTGGGTACAATTTAGATGAATTTCTGGATATTTGTATAATCCAGAGGAACTGTAATATGTTGATGTACCCAGTTATTATCTAATATAATTCTTCTTTCGTCGCAAAAAAAAGGGTTTATATTGGTTCGGGCAAGGGAAGGCCCTACGTCCAGTGGGGGAGGAGATCTTGTAATATCTTGCACCGGGGTGCTTGTAGGTAGGGTGTACAAGCTGGTGGAGAGAGAGAGCTGGTCCCAAGTCTCGTAGGTGATTGAGGCGAGTGCCAATATCGTGCTGGTGTGTGTGTGCTTGTCCCTCTAGGGTCCCCATCCTCCTCCTTTTATAGCCACAAGGAGAGGATGAGGTGTACAAAGAGTGTCTGTGCACGTGAGTTGGCAATAGGCGCTCTCCTTTCCTGATCCAAGGCCTCGGAGTCTTCCGTTCCTTGGCTCCATGACCCTGGAGTAGGCGTCGGGACTGTAGAACATGGCCTGACCCTGTGCATCGTGGGCGCAGCTCCGTGAAGTCATGTCCTTGGTCCTAACAATGGAAGAGACTGTTGTCCCTGTGGAGGTTGATGGAGAGGTTATGGGCGATGTGTCCGAGCCCTGCAGCTATATATTTTCATGCAGCTCGAGGCACGACGGCCCGGCCCACAGCCCGTAATTTTGGCCCGGCCCAAGCACGACACGGCCCGGTGTCCACCGGGCCCGTGCTGGCACGACACGGATGTGCAGCCCGTGCTTGGGCCCTACCCCAAGCCCGTGGGCCAGCACGGCACGGCCCGGCCTTTTTAAAGAGGCCCGGTAGCAACCCGGTGGGGAGCGCAGCGCCCCTCCCCTCCCGTCATATATAAGGGCGGCGCCGCAGCTCCCTGCCTCCCTCCCCTCTCACCCTCAACCCTAAATCACTTTTCTCCGCCCACCAGCCGCCACACGCAGCCGCCGCTCTCGCCTCCCTGATGTTCGACTGTTCGTGCTCCTCATCCTCCTCGACGACTATGGTGACCTCGACCCTGCCGCCGCCGGTGAGCTGATCTGTTCTCCTCCTCCCTGATCCCCTCTCTCTCTCTGGTCTCCTGTCTCCCTCTCCCTCTGTCTCTCGTGGTTTCTCGCTAAAAATGTGAGTTCTTGTTCCTGTCCTTCCTCCTCCGCCGCTCGCCGTCCATGCTAACGGTGTTGTCGTGTTCTCCCAGGACTTTGTGGATGCCCTGTCTTCTTCCTCGGCACCGGGCTCCGGTTGCGAAAGTCCTAACCCTAACCCTAACCCTAACCCTAAACTCTAACCTCTAACCCTTCTTCACTTCTCGTATTCTGTAGGTCGGTAGCCGACGCTGCATCCTCTAGCTCCGGCGTAGAGCGAGCTCGGCGGCCACCCGCACCATCGAGGAACGGTGCTGGAGAGACGGCCATGGCCGTAGACGATGGCGTCCTCGGGCCAGATCTGCCCCCTGAGGGCGAGAACGATGATGACGTATGTGAGGATGCTGCTGCGTTGTTCAGTATCGATCTTGGAGATAGCTCTGCTCCGACTCTGATCGATGTCGACGGCGATGGTGGTAGAGGAGCGACGGCAACTGGGACCACGGCTGCCTCTAACACTCTTCTCCATCCGTCTTTGGTACAGTTCAACCAATGGTAAGCGCAAATCCCCTGTCTAGAATGATTTCGCAGAGATCTTTGAAGAGATTAATGGTAAGAGCATATGCACTAAAGCTAGGTGTAAAATGTGTAAGCATGTTTTGTCTGCTAGATCGAATTGTGGCACTGGGCACTTAGGGAGGCATCAGAAAACTTGTAGGAAGAAAACTGATCAAAATGCTAGAGTGCAGTCTAGGCTAGCTTTTAATCCTGATGGTTCTGTCTTTAACTGGGAGTATAAGCCTGAAGTTGTTTGTCCTGAACTATGTCGATTGATTGCTAGACTTGATTTGCCTTTATACATTGGTGAGACTGAAGCCTAGGAGGAATATATTGTTTGTGCTCATAATCCTAGGTTTGTTAAGGTGTCTAGACAAACTACTACTAGAGATCTAAATAAGCAATTTATTGAACACCGTAATATGCTTATGAATTCTATGTTGGCTGGTGCTTCTTTTGTTGCTCTTACTTCTGATATTTGGTCTGGTAAAGCTAAGGAAGATTACATTAGTGTGGTTGCTCATTATGTGAATGCTAATTGGGAGTTACAGAAAAGGGTTTTGGGCCTTAGATTGATTGATTGAGGTGAAACACAATGTGCAAACATTGCTCAAAGAATTGCTTCTGTTGTTGAGGAGTATGGTCTGATAGACAAGATTTTTGCTATTAGTCTAGACAATGCATCTTCTAATGTTAAGGCCATGGAAACTTTGACACCTATGTTTGCTGGTTATTTGGGTCCTGATCCAACACCAGAGCCTGTTAATCCTAATAAACGTACTTATACTGTTGTGCATCAACGTTGTGCTTGTCATATTATTAATCTAATTGCGAAATCTAGTTTAAAAAGGTGTAGAACATATACAGATGACATAAGAACTGCAATTAACTTTTTAAATTCTTCTAATCAAAGAATTGCTCTATTCAGTAACTTTTGTAAAGCTCAGGGTCTAAGACCTAGGAAGTTTGGCTTGGACATGGATGTTAGATGGAATGCTACATACCTTATGCTTAAACATGTGATTCCATATAAAGATGTGTTCACTGTATTCATTAATTCTAATTTTGGTTCTGAATTGTTGACTGCAAGACATTGGAATGTTGCTAAAAAGATATTAGAGTTCTTGGAGATATTTTATGACTCTACTGTTGTTCTATCTGGTGTTTACTATCCAACTAGTCCACTAGTTCTGCACCACATTCTTGAGATTGCTTCTCATTTGCATGCAAGTGAAAAAGAATAGAATTGTCGGTGTTTGACCACCGATAGCCTGCCACGGGGTTCCCGTAGCAGTTGATTCGGATCTCGGCGAACAACTAGAACTCGGCGGTTTCATGCAAGAGACACACGGTTTATCCTGGTTTGAGCCCTCGTCATCGAGTAAAAGCTCTACTCCAATCGGCCTTGGCCGTTTGCGTTGGATTGATGTGTGATCGTGTATTGTTCGTCTGTTACAAAAGAGGGTGCTCTGGCTCCTTTTTATAAGAGGAAAAGAGCCAGAGCTATGGTTTCTAATCCTAGTCGGATTCATAGGAAGTGTTCTGTTCTGATTACAGATGTTACTTTCTATTCGTCTAACTAGGATGATCCGTATTCTACTCGGATTCGTCTTTCTTGCTCTTGTCCTGACGGGAGCCGTGCTGGTGAGTAGCCGTCTATGTCCTATATCGACAAGCCCCCGAGCACTTTGAAGTAGAACTCGGGGAGCGCCTCGCTTCTGGAGTGATGCTTCGAAGTGGTCTTGGCTGAAGAATTGTTCCCTTTTGTGCGCCGTAGGTGCACTCATTGAGTGTAGCCCCCGAGCCTCTTGCTACTTATTTATAAGTAGCTAGAGGATCTTCAGAGAAAGAAAAAAGTTGAGGGTGTATGCCCTGTAGCCCCCGAGCCTTCGTCTGAGTTGTTTTTTGTCAGAAAAGAAGTCGGGCGATGGCTTTTGGTCAACGTGCGTCCATAAGCGCACTCATTGAGTGTAGCCCCCGAGCCTCTTGCTTTTTGGAACAAAGAGCTGGAGGGTCCAGAGTAGCACGATGGCTTTTGAAATTTTAGCCCAAAAGTAGTCAGGTGGTGGCTTTTGGTCGACGTGCGCCTATTGGCGCACTCAATGAGTGTAGCCCCCGAGCCTCTTGCTTTTTGGAACAAAGAGCTGGAGGGTCTAGAGTAGCATGATGGCTTGGAAATTGTAGCCCCTGATCTTGAATTCTTTTTCTGAAAAGTAGTCAGGTTTTTCTTTAGCTGTCGCTTTCGAGCTTTTTCCGAATTAGCTGCAGCCTCCGAGTTCTTTCTTAGTTGCAGCCCCCGAGCTTTTTCCGAGTTCTTCCTTAGCTGCAGCCCCTGGGCTTTTTCCAAATTCTTCCTTAGCTGCAGCCCCCGGGCTTTTTCCGAGTTCTTCTTGTGTAGGAAACGGACAACGGCTCGTGACTTTGCTTTTACTGTCCTTTATGTCTGCATTTATGGTTGGGCGTTGGCAGCTTGTGGTATAAAGGCTTTTACAGTCTTTGGGATATGCACGAATATACTCTTCATTTGCTCTCTTTATTGCCTTCTTTTTTGTCCTTGTCAATGCTTTTCTGAATTGGTAAGCTTGGTCCATGTACACCGATCTTGGCCTATAAATTGCACTTCCCTTTCGGTTGTTTTCTGAGTCTTGTAGTATGCTTCTTCCTGTTCTTGTGACAATGATAGTTTGCGAGGTTGAACAGCCCCCGGGCTTCTTTCTTGTTCTTCCAATCTGGTCTATTTAGTGGGTAGAAGAATTCTTGAGATAGGGATTAGAGGCAGACTAATCCCGGAGTAGCATTGTGATTGGAGGCTCGTTCTGGTAGGTAGAAGAAGTCTTGAGATGTGCCTTATGCTGGGTCATTTTGCACTCTTAGTTCTTCTTTTCCACTCTGCCAGACATATGCTCTGTGTGGGAAGGTTGCCGATCCGTCACAGTCCTCTAGGCAGGCGGTGCAAAGCAAATGACCGCCAACGCAGAGCTGGAGCCCTCTTGTTCACATGGGGTCCGATTCAACTTGTGGTCGGAGAGGCCCGATGTGATGCTTGAGAAGTCAGTGCTACTTTTGGCGATCTTAGATGCGCTGTGTTGGTGTATCTAGGTTGCTTTGGATCTGCTCGGCCCGGGTTGTCTCAGAGGTAGTCTAGGTCGGCAATGGCTATCACCTTGGTTGTCTGGGGGTTCTGCGTAATTGTTTTCTATGGCAGAATTCCACTGGGTTCCTTGTAGCTATTGCTTTGGTTTTCTTCTGAATTCGATGGGTCTTGTAAGACTTGTAACCTTGTATCCTGTATTGTTGAAGAATATTTGATCCTGCAATGATCCAAGTTGTTTTGTCCTGAGTTTATGGTTGTCCGCCTTCGAGCCGACTTGTTTTTGGTTGATATGGAGACTGTATATCTTTTAGTAGACTTGTTTTGGCTCAGAAGTTGACTGGCTTCCTTCGACTGGAGTTGTTGGTGGCCGTCTTCTTTTGGGTCGACTTGTTATGATAATATTGGCAAAGCTATCTTTCCTTGTAACGGCACAGTACTTTATCGTTGGTGGGTAACGGGATAAAGACCGTTATTCCGTGATTTAATCGTTTACTGGGCCTTTCCTGTTACTGCGCCTTGTATCCGTTGGCTTTTTTACCGTTGCCCCTTAAGTGGGCCTTTTAAGACCGGTCTATAAATTAGTTTGCGTTCTTGTTCTTCTTCTTTACCTTGCCTTTGCTTCCTGAAACCCTAGCGCCGTAGAAAAAATCCCCAAATCTTTGCTCTTGCATTGCCGCCACGCATCCTCTTCTTAGTTTGGGTGCTTGATTCGTTGCATGGGAAGGAAGAAGGTGGCTTCCAAGAAGTCGGTAGTTGAGAAGTCTGTTCTTGAGGAGGAGGTCGACGAGCAGCTGAATCCCGAGTTTGCTGCTATGAAGGCCATCGCAAAGAACTTCCCCGCCCCGACTACCCAAGAGAAGCATTTAGTTGAGCTGCAGGATTTGGGTATGATCCAGCCCAAGGAATTCTCCGGTTGGGTTGCGCCGGGTGAGCATCGTGTCCCCGTTCCCCGCCCAGGGGAGATTGTGCTTTTTGTTTCTTTTGTTCGTGCCGGGCTTTGTTTGCCGGCTTGTTCCTTCCTCCACCGTTTTCTTCGCTTCTTTTCCATCTCTCTTCATGATCTTACCCCGAATGGGGTTCTTCATCTTTCTGTTTTTGTCCATTTTTGTGAAACTTTCCTTGGCATTCCTCTCTCTCTTAATCTGTTCTATTTTCTTTTTCGTCTCAAGCCGCAACCCCGCAATGATTCCCTCCACGCCCTTGGTGGATGTGGGATCCAATTCCGGCAGGGGCGTAAGTCGAGCCACTTCTTTGACTATGACCTTGTTGACTCCGTGAAGGATTGGCGGTCCGAGTGGTTTTATGCCGGTAATCTTGATGGAGGTGCTGGTGCTCCAGCACTCCAAACCTACTCGGGGGGTCCCTTTGTTCCTAATGATCGGTGGGAGAGAGAGCAGCTCACTTCTGCCGAGTTGTCTCTTCTTGAACCTCTTTTTAGTAGGA
This sequence comes from Chrysopogon serrulatus, assembly GCA_015844335.1. Taxonomy (NCBI): domain Eukaryota; kingdom Viridiplantae; phylum Streptophyta; class Magnoliopsida; order Poales; family Poaceae; genus Chrysopogon; species Chrysopogon serrulatus. Next base: position 29,450 of record JADLZL010003646.1, on the reverse strand, counting down.
TTAGGTACTTGAAGCAGAATGGCTTGTCCGGTTTTGCTATCGTGGCAAGTTACCTCCATCGCCGAGTACAACCTTTGAAGGCGCGTGAGAATTTTGGCTTTGAGTACTCGGGCGCCGAGGATCCCTCTCGTATGGTGGCCACGACCGAGTTGTCAGATGAAGAGATGCTTGTTCATCTCCAAAAGATTTTGAAAGGCGCGTCGGTGGTCCCAATGATTGGATTCGAGTACTCCGCTGATAAGCCTCTCCCTGCTGTAAGTGTTTCTTCCTATTTATAACTGTATTTCCGAGTTCTTTTTGACTGAGATTGACTAGTTTCTTGTCTTTTTTGAAGCCTTTTGGCAGGGATTTTAACGTTGATGCCTCTCTCTATGTTGATGGAGAGATTGCTCCTCCACCTGCTCCTTTGGCTGCTCCTTCGGCTTCGGCCGGTATCCGAAGGTCGAGTTGATTTGCTTAGGGTATTTTTGTGAGGGAAATCATTGAATATGTTCCTTACCGGTACCGGTGACCCTTCCTCGAGTTACTCGTCTTTGGTGCCAAGAGGCCTTCTTTGCGGGGGATTCTTCCTCTTCGCCAGCTCGAAATCGGGGCTGTTCTTCTCCTTCCCTCGGCCATCGGGTAACCTTTTGATAGGTGAGCGGTTGTTTGATTTTACTTTTATTCGCTCTTTTTTTTTTTTGAAAGTAGTCTTGATTCTTCTCTTTGGCAAAGCGATGTATCTGTTCTTCTTTTTTTTTGAAGATGAGGCCGAGGATGTTGATGATTCTCCTCTTCTTCGTTGGTAAGTGTTGTCCTTTTGGCTTTGGTATACATACTTCTTTGTTGTTTTTGTTCTGACTTGGCTTTTTGTAGCCCTCGTGCGACTTCTTCTCCTTCTCTGGCCTTGGAGTCCTTGCCGGGTCCTCTTCCTTCCACCGCCGAGTTGTTGGTGGGTTTAGATGTGATTATGCCGCCTCCGCCTCCTCGTCCTCGACTTGCTATTCGCCGTGCTCCTAGGTCAGTGCCAACTTCTTTTCCTCCTTTTGGTGTCATTTGTCTTTAGCTTCTTTTGTTCTTGTAGGTCTTTAGCTTCGGCTTCGATTACGAGAGGGACCGTGAGTGTTGGAGCTATGGGTCGGCGTCGTGCACGATCCTCATCCGGCCGTGGATTCTGTCCCCATGGTGGCTTCATCTTCTTCTTTGGGACTTCTTCTTTCTTTGTCGTGCGGGCGGTTGATTCGATTTGCTTTTGTGGTAGAAAAAGTTGCCTCTTGCCCAGCCCCTTGACTTCTTCTAGGGTTGGGAATTCTCCTTCTTTGTCTCCTTTTTACCCTCCTTGGAATTCTGTCCGTGATTTGAAGCTGATGCAGGATCTGGAAGAAGATTTCAATCCGAGTTCTCGCCTTAAGAAGCTTGAGGCTGAATTCAAATCTTTTACTGAACAGTTCCAGGTAGGATGACTTGTTTGCTTTATTTCTTGTCTTGTCTTTTTCTTATCCTTCTTTTTCTTTATGTGCAGGAGTATGTTAGTGATTCTGACCTCTTTTTTGGCTCGTCTAAGTCTCAAAAGAAGTTGTTGGATGAGCTAGCTTCTCTGCGGCGGGCGCTTGATGAAGAGCGTCAAGGACGTCAGTCTTCGGAGACTGCCTTGAGAGCTCAGGTTGCTGCTGCTGTTGAGTCCGAGAAAAAAGCTTCTCGGGATCTTCAAGGTACTTTTGTAAATGATTTTTTGATTGCGTATAGTTTTGTCACTGCTTTTTCTCTGACTTCTTTCTGCTTTCTTTTGCAGCTTTGAAGAAAAAGTACTCGGAGGAGACTGAGGCTTTGAAGCTTGAAGTAAAAACCTTTCGCAATGAATCAGAGAAGGTAAAAGAGGATGCTGAAGAAACTTTAGCCCGGGCTCGGCTGATTAGGCGTGGTGCTGATCGAGATCTTTTGCAGGCTAAGGCATCGATTGAAGACTTGTCTGCCTTTCGCCTAAAGGTTTCGGATGACGTGGTCGACCTTGCCGAGCTCGTGCAAGGACTTGCCACTATCTTTGAGGAGGCCCGAAGATGCTTTGGTCGACTTGGGTTCGGTTCCTTCCTCGACCGACCGAGCGGACCATCAATTTTGCTAAGGATGCAAAGTTGCTTGGCGTTCGGGTGTTTTTGGCTCGCATCCGAGTGGTTGATCCCAACTTTCCTCTTGGTAGAGTGATGGATGGGACTCATACTCCCCGAGGATGAACAAGCACTCGCGAAATCTCTGAGCTGCGATCCCCGCCCTTAGCTCGAGAATTTACTCGATCTTGTAGAGATTACGCCAGTGCGTGCTGATGATGGTGATGATCATCAGTAGTGAACTTCTTTATTGTAATGAAACTTTGATGCCTTCCCGGATAATAAAAAGAATTTTCTTTCTTGAATCTTGGTCAAATATCTTGTTGCTGACCTTTGAATATCTTGCTGTCTGTCGCATTCTTTTTGGTGTTGTGAATCCATCTAAGAATAGTTAATGTTGTAGTCGTTTTCAATGATTAGTTCGGACCGTAGGCCCTCATCCGAGTTCTTTCTCTCAAGAAGTCGGGACAGGTCGAGCTCTCTCTTGGCTCTCATCTAGTCCTGAAAAGGAGCTAGGATAGGGCGAGTGTTGACTTCTTTTAGCCTTACTCTCATCGGTGTTGTGAAAACAACCCGGAATAGTTGGGCTCAGGCTAGGTTGTAGCCATTTTGCACTTCAACAAATAGTTCGGACCGTAGGCCCTCATCCAAGTTCTTTTTATCTAGAAGTCGGGATAGGTCGAGCTTTTCTTTTTGCTCTCATCTAGTCCTGAAAAGGAGCTAGGATAGGCCGAGTGTTGACTTCTTTAGCCGTACTCTCATCGGTGTTGTGAAAACAACCCGGGGGGTCGAGTGTTTTTTGCTCTCATCGGGGTTTGCCCGGGAGGTCGAGCGATTTTTTGCTCTCATCGGGGTTTGCTCGGGGGGTCGAGCGATTTTTTGCTCTCATCGGGGTTTGCTCGGGGGGTCGAGCGCTTTTTTGCTCTCATCGGGGTTTGCCCGAGGGGTCGAGCGCTTTTTGCTCTCATCGGGGTTTGCCCGGGGTCGAGCGCTTTTTGCTCATCGGGGTTTGCCCGGGAAGTCGAGTGCTTTTTGTACTTGTAGGTCCTTATTCGAGTTCCGTACTCTAGAAGTCGGGATCCGGTTGCGGAAAGAAGCCGGGATACTTGTAATCTTTCTTATGAATCTTTGTTGAAGGAAATAGTACATGTCTAGGCGTAAAATCGTCGTAATTGAGAGATGTGCCATGAATTTTTTATTGGTGCTCCGTCTTTAGTCATCGGTTCGTAGGATCCCGGTCCTCGTTACTTTTGTTACTATGAAGGGACCTTCCCATGGGCCGAGTAGTTTGTGTCTTCCATCCGGTTTTTTGTATTTTCCCCGAGAACTAGATCGCCGGGCTTGTAAGGTTCTTGGTTGAACGCTTTTGTCGTAATATCTTCTCGATCCTTGCATGTATCTTGCTTTGATTGTAGGGTTGCATTGACTCGACTTCTTCTAAGTTGTCAATTTCTAGTCTCCCGGTTTCCTCTGCTTCTCCTTCATTATATTGCTCAATTTTGGGGGATGTCCATATTAAGTCTCATTGGTAATACGGCTTCGATCCGTATACCAAGAAGAAAGGTGAGTAGCCGGTTGCTCTCGCTTATCTCGAGTTCTTAGTCCCCGCACTAATTTGGGTAGTTCATCTATCCATTTTGCTCCGTAATCTTTGAGGTTTCATATAATCTTGGTTTTAATCCGGCCAAGATGAGTCCGTTGGCTCTTTCTACTTGACCGTTTGCTTGAGGATGAGCCACCGATGCATAGTCAATGTTGAATCCGCTAGCCTTGAGCCCAAATTTTTGAATTCATTAGTCAGTAAATGGTGATCCTAGGCCTCTGTAATTATCCTGTTTGGCATTCCAAATCTATGCATAATATCTTGGATGAACTCTTGTGCTTTGGCTGAGCTGTATTTTACTAATGGCTTGTATTCTATCCATTTGGTGAACTTGTCGATGGCCACGAAGATGTACTCGAACCCTCCTTTGGATTTATTAAGTGGCCCGACTTGATCAAGCCCCCAGCATGAGAACGGCCATGCTGGTGAGATGCATATTAGGTTGTGAGCTGGAACGTGTGCTTTTCTTGCAAACATTTGACAATTTTTGCAGTATTTGACTAGTTCTTCAGCGTCTTTTAATGCTGTTGGCCAATAGAATCCTGATCGAAAAGCTTTTCCGACTAGTGTCCTTGAAGATGCATGATTTCCGCAGCACCCCGAGTGCATTTCTAATAATATTTCTTTCCCCTCTATTGTTGATACGCATTTCAATAATACGCCTGATGATGCTGCTCTTTTGTAAAGATTATCTCCTACTAAGACGTAGTTTTTGCTTCTTCTGATTACCCGAAGTTGCTTCTATTTTTATTTCCGTGTAACTTCTTTTCCTTGATGTAGTCTATGAATACTTGCATCCATGTTGAGTAGTCTCAGGCCGATCATTAGAATTTGCTCTTCCTCTGTCTTATTCTTCTCGTCTTCTTTTTCGTCTGACTTGATAGATGGTTTGTTTAATTCTTTTACAAAAACTCCAGCGGGTACTTTTGCCCTATCTGAGCCTAGTTTGGCTAACACATCAGCTGCAACATTTGAATCTCGTAATATATGATGTATTTCTAGACCTTGAAAATTCTTCTCAAGTTTTCTGATTTCTGCGCAATAGGCGTCCATGTTTTCCTTGGTGCAATCCCATTCTTTATTGACTTGGTTGATTACTACTGCTGAATCTCCGTAGACTAGTAATCTTTTGATTCCAAGTGACGTTGCGACTTGTAAGCCGTGGATGAGTGCTTCGTACTCTGCTTCATTGTTGGTAGCTTGCCATAAAATTTGTAGAACATATCTGAGTTGTTTTCCATCAGGTGCGATAAGTAGTACTCCTGCTCCTGCCCCTCCTAGTTTTAGAGATCCATCGAAGTACATTTTCCAATGGTCTAGGATGGCGTTTGGAGTAGGTTGTTGTATTTCAGTCCATTCCGCAATGAAGTCGGACAATGCTTGAGATTTAATTGTCTTTCTTGGTGTGAATTCTATCTTGAGTGCTCCGAGTTCAACTGCCCATTTTGAAATTCGTCCTGTTGAGTCTCGGTTTCTTAAGATGTCTCCGAGTGGAAAATCTGTTACGACGACTACTTTGTGACCTTCAAAATAATGCCTGAGCTTTCTTGAAGTTATAAGTATCGCGTAGAGTAGTTTTTGCACGTGAGGATATCTTACTTTTGATACTGTGAGTACTTCACTTATGTAGTATACTGGCCTTTGTACTTTGTAGATGTGTCCTTGTTCTTCTCTTTCAACCACAATAGCCGTGTGCTTACTACTCGGGAAGTAGTTGCGGTAATGTAGAGCATGAGGTCTTCGTCTTTCTTTGGTGGTACTAATACCGAGATGTGCTGATGTATGCTTTTAGCTTGTCGAAGGCTTCTTGTGCTTCTTCGTTCCAGGTAAATTTGTCTGCTTTCTTTAGTAATTTGAAAAAAGGTAAGCCTTTTTCCCCCAGCCTAGAGATGAATTGTTGAGTGCTTTGCCATGCAACCTTGTTAGTTTCAGAGATCCTTGATATCTCGCCGGTGGGCCCATGTCGGTTATTGCTTTGATTTGTTTTGTGCTAGCTTCAATTCCTCTTTGGGTGACCAGAAATCCGAGTAGTTGTCCCGATGATACGCCAAATACACATTTGTTGGGGTTAAGTTTCCACTTCCATCTTTTGAGATTGTTGAAAGTTTGTTGTAGATCTTCAATCGAGAATCTGGGTTCTTTGTTTTGATGACTACGTCATCTACATATGCTTCCGCGTTTTTTTTCCAATTTGATCTCCTAGACAAGTCCGGATTGCTCTTTGGTATGTTGCTCCTGCATTTTTGAGTCCAAAAGACATTGTTTTGTAACAATAAGCGTAGAAAGGTGTAATGAAAGAAGTTTTGATTTGGTCTTCTTCTTTTAGTGCGATCCGTGATATCCCGAGTAGCAATCTAGAAAGGATAATAGAGCTGATCCTGCTGTTGAATCCACTATCTGATCAATTCTTGGTAATCCGAAAGGGTCCTTTGGACAGTGTTTGTTAAGGTCCGTGTAGTCGACACACATACGCCATTCATCTGTGTTCTTTTTGTGTACTAGAACAGGATTTGCCAACCGATGCCCGGGTGTAAGATTTCTTTAATGAAACCCGCCGCTAGTAATCGGGCTATTTCTTTTTTTATTGCTTCCTTCTTGTCCGGTGAAAAACGTCGTAGTCTTTGTTTGATCGGTCTTGCTCATTTGTTGACTTCAATTTTGTGCTCACCAACTCCCTTGGGACTCCTGCATATCTGGCTGGTTTCCGTGCAAATATATCCTTGTTGTCCCGTAAGAAGTTGGTGAGCGAGTTCCTATTTGATAGGCGGTGTGCGCTGATTGTGGCGCCTTTGATGGATCACCTGCTCCTAGATCAATCTTTTTGGTGCCCTCTCCTTCAAATTGTGGTGAGTGTACTTTGTTTTTTGGCTGGTATCTCTAGTTCTTCTATTCTTATTTCTCCTACTGCCGAGTTGATTTCACCTTGTATTTTTGAGGATATCTGTATTGCTTGTACATCGCATTCGTAGGCTCTTTTTAGGTCTCCTCTGAGAGAGAGTACTCAGTGTGGTCCTGGCATCTTGAGTAGTAGATATGGATAGTGTGGTATAGCCAAGAATTTCGCTAGTGCTGGTCTTCCTAGTATCGCATGATATGATGATTCAAAATCTGCAACTTCAAATTTGATGAGTTCTGTCCTGTAATTTGTAGGAGTTCCAAATGTTACTTGAAGTGTAATCTGTCCAAGAGGCATAGCTGGTCTCCCGGGTACTATCCCATAAAAAGGTACACTTGTAGGTGTGATCATTTTTGAGAATTCTGTTCCCATTTTCTTCGGGGTGTGCGCAAATATGATGTTGAGTCCCGCCCCCCCCCATCGATGAGTACTTTGGTTATTTAAGTATGGCGGCAATTGTTGGTCCGAGTACTAATGGATATAGCCCCTGCGTTCCCAACACTTGTCCATTGGTCTTCCCGTGAGAACCGAATTGGATATTTTGACCGGTTTAAATATCCGGGTGTAGCCGGCTCTCTGCTTGCCATGATTGTTCGCCAAGCAAGCTTGTCTTCTTGTTTGCTCCTAGAACCGGGTACTCCTGAGAATATTACTGATACTGTTGCTCTTAGATTTTGAAAACCGTTATCGGTTGTGTTGTCTTCTTCTTTTTTCTCTTTATTTTCTTCCTTGTCTTGTTTGTCCTTTCTCATATATTTTTCTTGAAAGATGCGACACTCCTCCATTGGGTGGATTCCTGTTGGATGATAGATGCATTTCATGTTTTCGAGGTCTTCAAATCTTCTTGCCGGGTAGAATTTCTTTCTTTCGGTGGATGCCACCATGTTGTCAGAATATCTCTTTTTGTTGTAAAATTCTTGTCTGTTGTCTTGAATATTCCATCTTCTTGAGTTGTCTTGATATCTCGAGTTGTCTTGATAACCCGAGTTGTTTTGGTTGTTCCATCTTGTGTTGTTTTGATCGCTCGAATTGTTTCTTACATGCGTGTTGTTTCTCCTTTCTGAGTTGTTTTACATTTGTCCGGAAATCTTTCTCTTGTCTTCTCTTCTGCTGTGATCATCTTTTCAACTGTTCTTTTGAATTTCTCGTTTGTCCGAGGGTTTTCCTTGCAAAAATCGTGAAACATCCGTCTTACTTTTAAGCCGTATGAAAATGCTTCTGTTACTTCTCTCTCGGTGATGTCATGTACTTGTGCTCGAGTTCTCCAAATCTTCTATAGAAGTCTCTAGGCTTTCTCCTGGATTTTGCTTTAAACCTTTCAACTCGGCTTACGTTATTGGGTGGATCAAGATTCTGCAAAAATTCTCGCAAAATGCTTTTTGGAGGTCGCCCCATGCTTTGATAGATCCGGTCGTAACTTGTCGAACCACTTTGGAGTGGTAATGTTTCGGGGCCATCGGAAAAAATAGTGCTTTTATATCGTCATCGCCTCCGGCTAGTTCTATAGATTGAGAATAAATCCTAAGCCATTGCATTGGTTCGATCTTGCCATCATATTTTGAATGATTGGATGGTTTAAATTTGTGAGGTAGTTTGATTTGTGAGTAGTTTTCTGCGAAGCAAGGAAATCTGTCGGGTACTTTTTCTCGTGTCGTAGTCGGAATCTGCACTTTGGTTGTCGTCGTATCTTGAAATAATTCGTGGGGGACTTCTAGGTGGTGTTGGAGACCTTCCCCTGTTTTCCCCCTCTGTTTTTCTATCCAATCGTGATGAGGTTGAGCTCTTCTCCGATGATTTGGAGTTGATAATCTTTCGAAAGCGGAAATCCTCCGAGTTCTTTGACTTGTCTGCTCGGATGATATGTGTCGGGGAGGTACTCGGTCGTCTTGTATTCTTTCTTGCGGTATCTCTCGAGTAGACTTCTAAGCCTGGTTTGTTCTTCATTTGGTCATTGTAGGGCGTCAATTTCATTAATTAATTCTTGTATCTTGTCGATAGGATCGAGCCTTGTCCTTGCCGTAGCTCGTCTTTCTTCGGCTTCTTTTTCGGCTCTTTTTTTATTGTACTCGGCTAGCTCTTCTTCATATTTGCGCCATGCTTCTCTTCGCTCATGAACTCGGTTTCTTCTTCCTCCTTTTTTCTTGTTTCTTCTTTCTCTTGCTTTGCTTTAAATTTCATCGGTCTCTCCTTCTCTCGTGACGGAATTTGCTGGAATATCAGCTTCTGATTCTTCTGATGATCTGTAGTCGGGTTGGACTGGTGGTACTAGAGGCTTGCCTTATCATGAAGACTTCTTCGTGCATGTTGGGTGGATGGTCGAGTTCTTCTCCTTCTAGAGGTTTACCGTATTGAAAAGGAAGGAAGGTAGAGTACTTATCTTGTTTGAAGATGTTCCATTGGTCGAGGTCGTAAGATTCCATTGCCTTCTGGGTGATATTCTGATATATTCGTGCCGAGTTGTTGAAACCGTAGTGAAAAGAACTCGGCTTGTCTTGTATATTTGGGTTTTTCGACTTCCTCTGTCGACTTGAGTCTTGAAAAAATTTCTTGTATCTTTGGCTCGGGTCCTTGAAGTAGTCGGCCATGGAGAATTCCTTGTTCGTGCCCCCATGGACCCGACTTCAAAAAAACGAAGGTTGATCCCGCTGGAAAAATCATCATGTGTAGGTCCGTCGAGCCTTTGACGTTGATTTCGCCGAAAGCCCCTACCTGGCGCGCCAGCTGTCGGTGTTTGACCACCGATAGCCTGCCACGGGGTTCCCGTAGCAGTTGATTCGGATCTCGGTGAACAACTAGAACTCGGCGGTTTCACGCAAGAGACACACGGTTTATCTTGGTTCGAGCCCTCGTCGTCGAGTAAAAGCTCTACTCCAGTCGGCCTTGGCCTTTTGCGTTGGATTGATGTGTGATCGTGTATTGTTCGTCTGTTACAAAAGAGGGTGCTCTGGCTCCTTTTTATAAGAGGAAAAGAGCCAGAGCTATGGTTTCTAATCCTAGTTGGATTCATAGGAAGTGTTCTGTTCTGATTACAGTTGTTACTTTCTATTCGTCTAACTAGAATGATCCGTATTCTACTCGGATTCGTCTTTCTTGCTCTTGTCCTGACGGGAGCCGTGCTGGTGAGTAGCCGTCTACGTCCTGTATCGACAAGAATCTAATGCATGTTGTTTATCCTATGAAGCTAAAATTCATAAAATACTGGCAAGACATACCTATGTTATATTCCTTTGCATTTGTTCTTGATCCTAGAGCTAAGATGAGAGGCTTGTACAATGTTTTGCAACTGCTTAAGGATTGCATTGGTTATGACTATACTCAATATTATGCTAATGTAAAAACTGAACTTTTCAAACTGTTTAACAAATATGAGAGGAAGTTGGGTTCAACTAGGTCACAAAGGATTGCACAAACATCGGTGCATACTTGGTAAGAAAAAAAGCGTGGCATGGGAAAGGATCTTTGGAGGTCCCGGTTCTGGTGTTGTTGGTCCTCCCCCTGTCTGTACCTCTTCATCCTCTTCTTCTGTTGGTGCTGTCTGTGAGTTGACTACTTGCTTGGACAGTGACAATATCACCTCTTATGAAGATGACTTTGATATACTTCTCTGGTGGCGTGATCACAAGCTAACCTATCCAATCCTATCTATATTGGCTAGAGATATTATGGTTGTTCCTGTTTCTACTGTTTCCTCTGAGTCTTGTTTTAGTTTGACAGGCAGAATTCTGGAGGACAGGCGCCGACGCTTATTGCCTAAAACTGTGGAGATGCTAACCTGTTTGAAGGATTGGGAGCTAGGAGAAAAGAGAGAGCAGCATGCTATTGAGAACCAGGAACTTGAAGATGCATTCACCAACTTGTACCTGGATGAAGAAACTGCAAGTGGTGGAGCTGGAGCTGGAGGTGCTTTGGTACAAAGATGAGGCGTAGGGGAAAAGTAAGACTTGAGAGTTGAGAGATGAGAGCTTTTGGAGGGAATGAGAGTTGAGACTTGATAGAATGAGTCATTTTGTGAGTCTGAGAGTGAGACTTAGACTGAGAGATTGAGAGATTCATGCTTTGAGAGTGATTCACTCCTGGCTTGTAATAACTTAATATTTGCACAATGCTTCTTAGACTTAATTTAAGAGTTGGCTGCACTCTTTTTTCTTTCTAGGGTTTCTCACAAGGGTGAGTTTTACCTAGAAAGGTTTTTAATGAGGCAAAGATTGCACATCGACTCAATTTATTTTGAATCATGTCTTTATCATTGGATCTGTTGTTTGCTACTTGCCTATTTTGCTTTGCCTTTTATTGCATTATCATTTCAGTTGTCTCACTGTGAATTTTATTGTGAATGTGTCAAATTTGAGTTGATACTGTGGTCCGTGAGACCCGAATGTGTCTTTGGTGAAGTTGTTTTGAAAAAAAATGTCAATGTATACTTTATCGATTTGAGTTTGCTACTTTGCTTTGTCTGTTGAGTTAATATGGAAAAAAAAGCTGTCCTTAGAGGTATTTTTTGAGATCCCGGGCCTTGGGCTGGCACGGCCCGGAAATTCAACCGGGCTAATCGGGCTAGCACGGCACGAATTCAAGCACGACGTGCCGTGCTTGTGCCTCCACCTAAGCCCGTGGGCCATTGCGGCACGGCACGGAGGCACGGCGTGCCGTGTCGGGCCGACTCCAACCGGGCCGTGCGGCCCGTGCCGTGCCGGGCCGTGTCGGGCTAGCCCGTTGGCCATATATACCTGCAGCATGCGCATTGACCCGTCCGGGATCTGAGGCTCCGAGGGCCTCGGCCCTGGCTGCCGTACATGGAGTGGTTGGCACAGGAAGGGAGTGGTTGTCGAGTCGGTCGATGCCCATCCCGAGTTCAAAAAGCCCAGTGGGATTGTTTGCTTGACCAGTATTCCGCCTGCCCTGGCCCCCGTATGGAGGATGACGCCGGATGACGGCCTCTGGCATGGTAATCGACGCCCAGGGACTCCGCTGATTCGACCTGACACAGAGGTTAGGCAAAACAGTGCCCCACAGTGGTGGGCATGGCCTCAACAGTGAGGGATATAAAGCCCTCCGTGCGGGAGTGAGTTATTGATGGTCACTAATGTCAATTATAACCCATCAATTATCATCAAACTTGACATGAAATTAACCAAAGAGCATAGGTATAGGGTTTTGATCTAACGAGTTCCACAAGTTTTGGTGAATCTATGTTTCTACAGGTACATACTGAAAAAGCTATCAAAATTGACCAATATGACAGTATAAAAGTATCTCAAATGATGGATTAGAATGCACCATTGCAACGGGCTCGTCGAGATGATCGAAACGGACATATCATTTGCTATATTTGGACTCCCAGATGAAAAGATATCGCACCTGCAAGCGGCACCTACACAGAAAGGATCTAGAAGACACCAGAAACCACCCCGCGGAAGGTGGGGCCCACCTGTCATAGGGGGAGACCAGCCGGTCCCACCCCTAGACCAGTCGGTCTGGTATTTTGGCCAAAATAGCCCATCTTTGGCCTATGGGTTCCACCGCCTTTGAGAAAGAATCTCAGTCGTCCGGCGATGTAGGTTGATCCAAGGGCTCACGTTAATCGCTCAGGTCTATAAAAGCAGCCCCAGACACCAAGGGGGAGACATCCCCTGAAACCCTAATTCATTATTCGTTGGGATCCATTCGAGAGGCGTCCCTTTGAGGATCATACTCTCATGGAGATCAACACACCAGGGAGATTAACGCTAGACTCTTCAATGTAATAGATTAGCAACTTGAGAGTTAGGGTTGAGAGGCTTCGTTCCGGATCTTGTTATGGAGCCTTGGAGGTCTGGTATATCTCTGTATCTTATCTTTGCAAGACTTATTCTTTAGTATATTTATCTTCTCTATTTACTTCTATGCCTTATTTATATGGTTAGTGTAGTTATTGCATCTTAGCATAGGCTCTCCGCCTGTATTAGGTGCTCTAGTTATCATATGTGGCTAGAGTAGTAATCGATAGTGTAGACATGGTGTCTAGGCTATAGGTTACCTGAGGTTGCGCCCAATTCTTACGGTTAGTTGTGGTAGCCCATAGGGGTGATAGCTCTATGTGGCCTTCGTATTCCACCACGTCGGAGTTGGTGTTTCGTAGAGCTTTTGGTAGCCTTCCCCAACTACTTCTTTCTCATCTATTCGAGAGTTGGAAAGGTACTGCTGCTCCGAAGTGCTATTGTGTGCGCTATACTTACCCATGTATTAGTTACATTCTAGTGTCAACTAGAATAGAACCCGATTAATAGAGAAGTACATAGGAACCTTGAACTCTCCCGTTGGTCTCTCAAGTTAGCTTGACTATACATATATTATATGACTCTCCTCTGTGTGTGATATTGTGCATAACTCTTATCATTTACCACTTACCCCTGCTTAGGTCAAGTTGGTATACTTGTTAGTAGATATATGATGGTGAACTATCAATGTCTTTGGCCATTGTTTCCTAGTTGTAAAATATAAATAACGATACTTGGAATACTCCCGGGTAAAATGGTACAATGGTATTTGATCTGTGCACTTGCAGATACTATTTCTATATTCTAAATGGTGGCATGATTTAATACCACACCTCTTGGTGTTATTACTAAGGATGACAACTTGGCGTTCTAGTAGCGATGCTATGCCCACAAGCATTTTTAGTGCCGTTACTAGAGATAACATTAAGAGGTGTCAACAAGCATTTTTAGGCGTTGTTGTCGGGGAAACAATTGGCGTAAAGATTTTGATATTGATCTTGATATCTACTAACCTAGTCCGCCACTAGTTTTAGTAGGATTACCCCTATGTTTGTTGAGTTGTGGAATGAGCAGGAAATCAATTGTTCAACCTTCTAGCAACATTCCATAAGAACAAGACAAGGGAGACGTTGAACCATGGGTGCCTGAACATTCATGATCCATCAATAATGGAGTCCTGCCATCTCACAAGTTTATATAAACATAGATATTATTCTAACCCTGTGTAGATTAGAAAAAAGATCTTCGTCACAAGAATTCAATAACATCACGTGTGATGAACAAAGACGCTGCACAACTCATAAATTCCATTGTGAGTCATGGTAAGTATGATCAAGAAAGGTGAGATAGTCTTGCTCATGGACTTTAAATTTGATGAGTAGTTATCTTTGTGCATCCCACTGCATATTTGCTTTGAACAATCCATGCATCTACCCCATCTCATATCAAATCTATAGCATGTTTAGTTCCTTGCACACATGCATAGCACTTGCATCTCTACTTAAAAAAATTAAAAAAACATTCTCACCATACATGATTATGCTTTCATCTCTATTTGAGTACATCTCTATGTTCTTGCATGCTACCTTTGTTTGCTATAGTATGCTTTGGTTTAGAAGTACTCGATATACTTCTATAGGCTTTTTAAATTAAGCGTGGTGCTTAGGTTAAAATACATTCCTTAGTCAAATTAGACATGGAGTCTAGTTTGATTATTGAACTAAAAAGTGCTTTGTAGACTTAGGTTATATTTATTGGACTAACCCCTGTAGAAAAATCTTAAATTCAATTTGGGTAAGTCAAGAGATGAACTCACATCAAAGATAAATCAAAGCGTGTGATGAAGTCCAATACCCTTGCACCAAAGAAAGACACAGCTCATCCTTCATGAAGAAAAGAACTGTAAGTATCAAAGTTTATTCAAGTCATCTTTTGTTGCAAGTTACCTTTGCCTTGAGCCATGCTAGAATGCGGTAAATAAATACAAAACATGAATTATGGACCATAACCCTTATTTCAAAATTGTTGCAATCCTTCGGGTATGTGTCCACTAACATTTTAGCAGGAAGAAAAGAATAAATGTATGTTCATTGTTTGAAATGAAAAGGAAGGAAACTAAGTGTATAGAAAGGACTAAGATGGAAAGAAATCAATAGCACACTTCAACACCTTCTACACGTCACCATGACAGTGGACCAATCACCCTGCAAGACAAAAGGGCCTTTAGGCTAGTAAGAGTAGATTGACCAGCTCATTCCTTGCACTAGCCAGTTGACCTACCCTTTGTGCTCTGCCATAGTTCCACCATCTCAAGCATTTTTGCATACAAGTCAAAGGTATATAAGGCAAGTTTATGGTTGGTTAAGGAACATGATGTGGACCCTTGACATATAACTGGAGTGGCCCTTACTCTATGTCTTCAAGTGAGGATGGCAATGACAAGCAGGATGCAACTTTGCCTATATAGGCCAAACTAATGCTTGCTCTCATCATCATCTTTGAAGACACCCGAATGCCGACAACAAAGACCAGGATGACGAGATCCCACTACATCATAGTGTGCATCCCTATATCAATAAACATCAGTCATCAATGGTGGTATGTCGATGGTGTCTCCCAAGTCTGTGAACAATCATGGAAGAAGGATGACACCCACAAGTCATTGGAGATGAAGCTCTCATGCAAGTACTAATGAGTTCTCTCCTCGATCATCAAGACGGCTGGTGCGTCATCAAAGAAGAATAAACTTTCCACCCGCCATTAGAAGACAAAGAAAATCAAGGAGGAACTCAAGTTTACAGCTCCAATGGACATCAACTCATTAACCCAAAACTAGTAAAAATCAAGAGAGGTTGATAGAAGAAAATGCAACTGTCTGCATCCTTATCTCCTAGATCAGATGGTGCAAAATAGCTGCTGCTAGCGGACAACATGACGAGATTTCTAGAGGGGGTGGCGAGGGACATCATGGTCAAAATCCACATTCACTACGTCCCGATCGACTTCATGATACTGGACATGGAAGAAGAAGATGAGACACCCATCATCCTTGGGAGGCCGTTCCTCAACACCACCAACGCCATCATCTATAATGGATCGGGCCAAATCCACTTCCAATTCCTAGGAGAGAAGGTACGTTGTCATTTTAAAGATTATAACTCTCCAGGAGTAGCAGCTTCACCCTGTCCAAGAGGAGACGCCAGCGCTGGAGGAATCACTCTCAAAAGAGCAACGTTGAGGAGGAGGCAATCAAAGAAGAATCTACTACACCTAAGAAACATTCCCAACTTACAAAGGTATGGAAAGAAAAGGTAACCTCCTCAACCGAGTCATTATCACCAGGAGGTCTAGCATCAGGGTCCCCATCCTTGGGATCCGATGAAGCCCCCAGGAGTGACGACAATGAGAAGCCTTTTCTGGAGGACTTTGAACTCTGAACCCTTGCTATAAGGTAACAATGGTAGTTATCTATTTACTTTCTTGCACTTTTAATTCATAGTTAGTTTTTATCATCCTTATATAGAAAACAACAAAAACATTTGGAAAAACCCAAAGCCCCATGTGACATTCCTATAGTGCAAACTAAAGGAGTGTTCACTGTGGTGGCCTAAAAATAAAATAAAAAGTAGCATGCATATTTCCTTTCTGTTCGATAAAAAGAAAATCCAAAAATAATCATTGAGCATCTTGCTGCACTGTACACACTGTAACAACCTTTGAAAGCCTCTCATAACAACCAGTCCGTGTAACGGCTAACCACTAACTGTTTATCCTAACCCATTCCACGAGTTTTGGTGTTTTGTGAGATGTTTGCTGCAGGATGACTCTAAGAGCTAGTCCACCTAGGAATCATCATCTACATCACTCAAGTACACTTTTCCAACATACAACTAATCACTATGTAGAGGAAGCAACTTCTTGTTGGACGAGATTAAGGTTCTCGGCTACACCAGCTCTTGCAAGCATGAGCTCCATCGAGAGGACTGCTCAGCTTCAATGCTCAACCACGACAACAACTAGCTTGGGGCATCCCCTAGGTACCCAGGTAAGTGTACCTACGTGATTATCGAGTCAGTCATAAAAATTGAAAAATACCAAAAATATGTGAGCACATGAAGGTTCACCATAGTATCATAAGAAAACTTAAAAATACCAAAAATATATGGGCACATGAAGATCCATGCTTTTTAGAGTCTTTAGAGTCTTATATAGTATGAGTCGTTAAAAAATAAAAAATAAATAAAAATATTTGTCTAGATAGAGTCAATAAAAAGGAAGCTCTTGAGATGATCTAAATGATGATAAGCTGCTCTATTACAACACCTTTGAAGTGCCTAGAGTTTAGACATAAGTTTTTTCCCAAGTTTTAGCTCTAACTGTTTTGACATGAAGATTTGCTCTGAGCCTAAAAACTTGTGGGTAGTATATGCTTGAACTAAGTCTAGGTAATTGATTGATAAGATTGAGAAAGTCTGAGCTGCTATCTATCTTGTTCTAAGTGACACTAGAGTTCTAGAGATTTATCTTTTGAAAAATATAAAAACAAGATGAGTTCCTATATGACAAAGCTTACATTCCCACCAGAGCCAAATATGATGAGATAGGCTAGTTAAACTTCCACATACATGCTGCTTGTCATGCATTGAGTTTTGTCAACCTTTGTGACCCTGGTGAGAAATTTGACATGCTCTTGAATTAAGATCCACCTCTATATGCACTACTCTATACTAGAGTAAGGTGCAACAATATGCCATTCCATCTATATCCATTCCAAAAATGTTTTACTCCTACACTGGGAGAGAACACCAAAAATATTTCTATTAGGATAGCCACCCAATAAATGCTCCACGAACCTATTGCTATCTCTTCAATACCTTAAATGTCGAAAGGAGTGTTATGAGCTATGCAAAAAATATTTGAAAGAAAAAAAGAAAAGAGAAGGGAGATGAAAAAAATAGACAAGTGTCCTAGTGCTGAAAACAATGGGTACTTAGATGCCCGACTCCCTAAGAAAAAGAAAAAAAGATAGCTCATAACCTCTGGCCAGTTTTCAAAATTCAAAGGAGATATAGGCATTCAAGGAGCTGAGTAGAATTAGGTTCCACCATATCTCCACCATATTTATCCACATATACATCTTGATTAAACTGTATGACTTGTTTCTCCATGGATCCATTATTTAACTTTACAATACATGCATTGCAAGTTTGCTCTTTCAAGTTTTCTCCTTACCTATGAGCTCCACATAAGCCTTAGTTATATGATGAAAAGAAAGGCAACCATCATCACTGCCTTGGTGAGAATCCATAAATACCACATGTATTGAGAGATTTGAGAGTGTCATACATGGGAAGCTCTAAGTTTTATTTGAAAACCTCTAAAAAACTCTAGAATGATAGTTGAGCAAAGAGCTTGAGACATAGTGCTTGGGCGGGATCTTTAAATGCATCAAGTACTCAAGGCCTAAGGAAGAGCTCATAAGCCCTATAGTCAAAGGTAACATGAGTAAGTTTGAAAGTCAGCTCGGTTATTGCTTAAGCTTGGAGAAGAATTTTTGTCTGAATGCAGGTATACTTTTGAGGAGTTACGTCGAGGTTGTGACAATGCTCTAAGAATTACGAACATCTATATCTATTTCTATGTTTAGCTTTGCTAAGGGACTAGCAAAGGTTAAGCTTGGGGAACTTGTTGATGGTCACTAATGTCAATTATAACCCATCAATTATCATCAAACTTGATATGAAATGAACCACAGAGCATAGGTATAGGGTTTTAATCTAACGAGTTCCACGAGTTTTGGTGAATCTATGTTTCTACAGGTACATACTGGAAAAGCTATCAAAATTGACCAATATAACAGTATAAAAACATATCAAATGATGGATTAGAATGCACCATTGTAACGGGCTCGTCGAGATGATCGAAACGGACATATCATTTGCTATATTTGGACTCCCGGATGAAAAGATATCGCCTTTTTACAAAGACCTACACGAAAAGGATCTAGAAGACACCAGAAACCACCCCGTGGAAGGTGGGGCCCACCTGTCATAGGGGGAGACCGGCCGGTCCCACCCCCAGACCGGTCGGTCTGGTATTTTGGCCAAAATGGCCCATCTTCGGCCTACGGGTTCCACCGCCTTCGAGGAAGAATCTCAGCCGCCCGACGATGTCGGTTTGATCCAAAGGCTCACGTTAATCGCTCGGGTCTATAAAAGCAGCCCCAGACACCGGGGGGAGACATCCCCTGAAACCCTAATTCATTATTCGTTGGGATCCATTCGAGAGGCGTCCCTTTGAGGATCATACTCTCATGGAGATCAACACACCAGGGAGATTAGGGCTAGACTCTTCAGTGTAATAGATTAGCAACTTGAGAGGTAGGGTTGAGAGGTTTCGTTTCGGATCTTGTTATGGAGCCTTGAAGGTCTGGTATATCTCTGTATCTTATCTTTGCAAGACTTATTCTTTAGTATATTTATCTTCTCTATTTACTTCTATGCCTTCTTTGTATGGTTAGTGTAGTTATTGCATCTTAGCATAGGATCTCCGCCTGTATTAGGTGCTCTAGTTATCATATATGGCTAGAGTAGTAATCGATAGTATAGACATGGTGTCTAGGCTATAGGTTACCTGAGGTTGCGCCCAATTCTTACGGTTAGTTGTGGTAGCCCATAAGGGTGACAGCTCGATGTGGCCTTCGTATTCCACCACGTCGAAGTTGGTGTTTCATAGAGCTTTTGGCAGCCTTCCCCAACTACTTCTTTCTCATCTATTCGAGAGTTGGAAAGGTACTGCTACTCCGAAGTGCTATTGTGTGTGCTATACTTACCCATGTATTAGTTACATTCTAGTGTCAACTAGAATAGAACCCGAGTAATAGAGAAGTACATAGGAATCTTGAACTCTCCCGTTGGTCTCTCAAGTTAGCTTGACTATACAATATATTATATGACTCTCCTCTGTGTGTGATATTGTACATAACTCTTATCATTTACCACTTACCCCTGCTTAGGTCAAGTTGGTATACTTGTTAGTAGATATATGATGGTGAACTATCAATATCTTTGGCCATTGTTTCCTAGTTGTAAAATATGAATAACGATACTTGGAATACTTCCGGGTAAAATGCTACAATGGTATTTGATCTGTGCGCTTGCAGATACTATTTCTATATTCTAAATGGTGGCATGATTTAATACCACACCTCTTGGTGTTATTACTGGGGATGACAACTTAGCATTCTAGTAGCGATGCTTGCCCACAAGTATTTTTAGCACCGTTACTAGAGATAACATTAAGAGGTGTCAACATGAGTCATGACGTGACAACCCCCATCCCCTGCCAAGGCACGGCCAGGACTGTAGAGGGGCGGGGGCATGTATGCGTCAAGTCCGGAGACTCTGGTTTGACCTGGGAGTGCGGTGCGCCCCGTCCGAGCTCCCGGCGTGGGGCTCGGGCGGGACGGAGAGTGGAAGGCCCGTCCGAGGTCTTGGTGTGGAGGCCTCGGACGAGGCCGAGAGTTAGCTCTCGTCCGAGGCTCTGGCGGGGGGGCCTCGAGCGAGTCGGAGAGTAGCACGTCGGGCCTCGATGGACTATGTCCTTGTTGAGCCGTTATTGTGGTTGTGTCTGGTTTTGCGTTTTTGGGCCCGGCTGTGTGGCCTGTGTATGGTTACCCTTATTTTGGTATCCGGCACTTCTTTTCCTTCATAATTATATTCCTATAATTTCTGTAAATATATCGTATATCCATGCATGATTTGCTACACAAAACCAAGACCACACTACTATATATAGCATTTGTAGGGGCAGCTCAAGGCTATTTATAGGAGCAGTTTATATAACCGCCCTTATCCAACCGTTTCTACAAATCGATTTGTAGAGGCGGTTAGATATTGAACCGCCTCTATAAATGAATTTCTAGATTTTACAAAATTAAGCCAAAACATAAAAAAATGCAAAAAAAATTTCACCTGGGGAAGACCCCTACCAGCCTGTCTTAGGCCCCCATATTTTTTCATAAATTTTGCGCATTTCGCGTTCCTTAGGATTCGAACCCCCCAACCTTGGTCTCACACGTTACCTACTCTACCACTCCATCCCTAAATCCGGTTTTGTGCCTCCTCATATTATATCAAACAGAGTTTAAATTAACCATTTGAGACTCTAAACGAATTAAAATAAAAAAGTTGTCAACTACAAAGTTTCCTAACTTTTTGAGATCTACAACTTTCGTGTTGGTCATTTTTCTATCCGACGTCATTTAAAAAAAAGTTAAATTTCAAATCGAAATGATGTCAACTACAAAGTTTCATAACTTTTTGAGGTCTACAATTTTTATATTGGTTGTTTCTCCATCTGAGGTTATTCAAAAAGGTCATTTCAAAAATTCAAATCGCAAACTTGAGATGTTCAAACATGATTTTCCATTTAAAAAATCAAATGAAAAGGTTGTCAAATGCAAAGTTGTATATCTTTTCAAGATCTCCAACTTGTTTTGGTCATCTTTTCATGTGACTTTGTTTTATCAACTCAAAGTTTGAATTTCAAATTTTGACTACTTGAAACAATATTTTGAAAATATAAATGATTTCAACTGAAAAAGTTTTGAATAACAAAGTTGTGCAACTTATCAAGGTCATAACTTTTATTTTGGTTATTTCTTCATCCGATAAAGTTATAGTACTGTTGTTCACAAATCTTACATCTCTCACACATAATTTTCTAAAGTATAAGAGAGATATGTAAGATTTGTGAATGATGTTACTATTACTATGCCAGATGAAGAAATAATCAAAATAAAATTTGTAGATTTTGACGAGTTCTACAACTTTTATGTTTATGACTTTTGTAGCTAAAATCATTTACTACTTCAAAAAGTTATTACAAGTTGCCATTTTTTAAAAATTCAAATATGCAATTAACAAACCAAATTCACATAAAATATGAAGATGTAACAACACATTTAATTGACAGACAATGGTTTCAGAAAATTATAGAAAAATTCATCAGATTTGGTATTAGTTGAGGAAGAAAGATTAATTACAAGTTAACGAGAAATTAGAGTCAATGTTAAAGTTCAAACCGAATTTTAGAATAGAAAATAATTTCAAATAAAAAGTTGTAAGCATCAAGTTGGGTAATTTTTTAAGATCTATAATTTTTATTTTGGTCATTTTTTTCACTCCGAGGTCGTTTCGAAAAATTAAAATTTTAGTGCTTGATTTTTAATATTTAACATCTTTGTATTTGTATAGGGGTGACTCAAAACATGCTATTTGCTCATCCCCATCCCTACAAATTTATTTGTAGGGGTGGCTTGTTTGGAAACCATGTGTACGGACTACTCAATATAGAGCCGCCCCTACGAAGAAAGGGGGTGTTGCTACAAACTATTTTCTACGTAGTGCCAGCATGCATGCTTCTGTTCAAAGTTCAGTGCATCACTAGTACAGAATGATTTTTGCTCACGGTCAAAAACAGTCTTTAGAGACTTTAAAAATACTTTTTCAACTAAAAAATAATTGCTGCACCGTGGTAGCCTAGCCAGCCGTAGATCAGCCTATTTAGCTGTTGCATCCCGCAGTCGCCTGTCACTGACTAGCTTGCAGCCTTGCACACCCTGTGTAGAAGAGGGATAAGGCCATCTCAGCCTGCTTCGCCAATACACTATTCGACCGTCAATGCAATGAACCCGTGTGATAGATCTCATCGGCGGTGAGGTTCCAAGCTGCAGCGCAGACGAGCGTGGCAGGTGTTGGTATATTTTAACACAAACAGAAAAGGTCCGCAAGCGCACGGATACCACTATAGCTTTCACCTAAGAGTATTCCAAGGTATCGATTTCCACGAGGAACGCAAAGTGTACTAGTAACGAATCAAGAACATCCAAGGATAGAAAAGGTAAATGTTTCTGGTGGGTAGAGAAGGGGTTATCTCAGGTCAACTAGATAACTAAGGATCAGGTTTACTATACTTAACTTACTTTGGAACAACAGTACCTTTCCAACTCTCGAAGAGATGAGAAAGAAGTAGTTGGGGAAGGCTGCCAAAAGCTCTACGAAACACCAACTCCGACGTGGTGGAATACGAAGACCAATAGAGCTGTCACCTCTAGAGGCTATCACAACTAACCATAAGAATTGGGCGCAAACTCAGGTAAACACTAGTCAAGACACCACGTCTACACTAACGATTACTACTCTAGTCACGTACGTTAACTAGAGCACTTAATACGAGCGGAGATCCCGTAAGCAAAGTAAAGTAAGAACTAAACTTAATTAAATAGAAGACTTAGAGTTACCGACAGAAGAACCTAAAGATGAATCGATGAAGAATCGTCTCCGTAGAGGTACAAAGTTGAGGGGATCCGATAGGTCGTCTCCACCTTCTACTCTCTCCTCTCCTCTCTCCCTATTTTCTAATAACTCCTGAGAGGTTGATCCATTCAAGGGACCCCTCTTAGATGAGCCTCCCTCAGAGAATATAAATTAGGGTTCCATGGGGAGTGCCTCCCCCTAGGGTCTGGGGCTGCTTTTATAGACTCGAGCGATTAACGTGAGCCCTTGGAACAAACCGACATCGGCGGGCGGCTGAGATTCTTCCTCAAAGGCGGTGGGACCCGCAGGCCAAAGCTAGGCCAAAATGGCCAAAATGCCAGACCGACCGGTCTAGGGGTGGGACCGGCCGGTCTCCCCCTGTGACAAGTGGGCCCCACCTTCCGCGGGGTGGTTTCTGGTGTCTTCTAGATCCTTCCTATGCAGGTGCCGCTTGCAGATGCGATATCTTTTCGTCCGGGACTTCAAATATGGCAAATGATATATCCGTTTCGATCGTCTCGACGAGCCCATCGCAATGGTGCATTCTAATCTATCATTTGAGATACTTTTATATTGTCATATTGGTCCACTTTGATAACTTTTCTAGTATGTACCTGCAGAAACAATGATTCACTAAAACTCATGGAACTTGTTAGAATCAAACCCTACAACTATGGTTTGTGATTCATTTCATGTTATTATATGCAATAGTTGATGGTTTATGATTGACATTATGGACCGTCAACAAGTTCCCCCACACTTGCTCTTTGCTCGTCCTCGAGTAAAGTCTGAAGATAGAAGTAAACATGATCGTAACATCTCAAGATATGTCGCTAGCAAAAAGGTTATTCCAAAGCATTCCTTATATAGGTGGGATTTGTGGCATTGGCTTGCATATATCCTTCGGTGGTTGAAAAGTGGAACAGCTCTCGAAGCAAAGTGATCTTCTCAAATTCTTATCTTAGCAACTTGGAGTTTTTAATGTTTTCACAAAAGAAAAAATATAGATCACTTATACCCCTTAAATGACACTCTCAGTCGCTCAATGGTGTATGATTCCTTATCAAGGCAAGAGTGTGAAATTGCCTTTCTTCCTCAACCTACTTCTAAGGCTTATGTGGAGCTTAGGTATGGACAAACTTGATTGCATACTTGTGTCGTATATATTGTAAAGTCAAAACCCGGATCCTAGAATCGAAATGTCATACTCTTAGATCAAGATGTGCATGTGTGTGGAATATATGGTGGCTATCCTGATTCTACTATGCTCATACTTTGAAGGATATATCTCTCTTGCTTGAATTAAAGTGCTTGGAGACAATGGGCTATCATGTATTTTTCTTTTCTTTCTTTTTCAGAGAGCTAGGCATCTGAGTGCCTATTGTTCTTTTTAACAATTGGACCCTTGTCCATTTTTCTTTTTAAACTCTCTTTTTATTTTCTTTTTGCATAGCCCAATCTTTCTGCACGAAAACTTTTTGCAAGACAGAGATTTCTGATAATGTTAGAGCATAAGTGAATGGGATCCTACCAAAAATCTTTTTGGGTGCGTACTCTCAGTGTAAGAGCAGCATATTTTCTATGCGGATGGAAAAGGTTGCGCCTACCCCCAGTGTAGGGATAGTGCATATATGGAGTGTAAGTGGATCTTAATCTTGAGAGTATGATAAATCTCTCATAAGGATCACAAAGTTCAACCAAACTCAACACAACAACAAGCAGTGAATGTAGAAGGCTTCTATCCTATATATGGCTCTGGTAGGAATTTATCATCATTGAGGAGTATGAGATACTATGGTTTTATGATGTTTATCAAAATGAAATCTCCAAGTACCCTGACTAGAACTGGTAAGACTTCTAAGCCAGAACTATGTCACACTCCACAACAACTTAGTCAATATGATTGTTCTATCAAGATATCTTCCCACCAGTATAAGTATATGTATTTGAAATAATCTCTATGCAGGCCTCTATCTCGATAATATTATTAACATGTCACTTTTCAAAATTTTAATCCAAAGTGTGGTTGGTTCTTTTTAATTTGCAGGGTTAAGCAAGTGCATAACAAGTGCAAAACTCAGTGAGCATATAAATGAGTCAAGAAAGATCAAACCGAGTTTTTGTAGTTGTATGCAGACTCCTTCATCAGTTCATGATGTGCTTCAATGCGTTTGTTCATGGTGGAGGTGTCACCTTCCCCCACACTTCTTCGAGAGTATACCTGGCTTTTACTCACAGACAAAACAGGTGAAAACAACAGGGACTCTTCTGGTGTGGAATACCAGAGAGTCAACACCTATTGAACTAATGGCTTGGCCTAAACTAAAAGGAAATAAGAGCAAGATTGGATTTTTTAGATTGGATCATTAAATTACAAAAAATCAATCAAGTCTATTTCTTCTAAGTTTTTAGTTTCAAATAATACTTTCAAGCGTTGGCCATTTACCTTGAAGATGTTATCTGAGTCATCTTGAATTGTGATGACACCATGTGGTGATGTTTCAACTACCTTGAATGGTCCTTCCCATTTGCTTTGAAGTTTTCCATGACCAAAGAGCTTTACTCTAGAGTTGAACAGTAGGACCTTGTCCCCAGGCTTGAACTCCTTGTGCTTAATTCTCTTATCATGCCATCGTTTTGTTCTCTCTTTATAAATCTTAGAGTTATGATAAGCCTTCTCTTTCCATTCTTTAAGCTTAGATATCTGCATTTGATGATTCTTGCCAACTAGATGGAGATCCATGTTTTATTTCTTGACTGCCTAGTGAGCTCTGAATTCCAATTCAACCGACAAATGACAAGTCTTTCCATATACAAGCTGATACGGTGTCATGCCTATAGGTGTCTTGTACGCAGTTCGATATGCCCATAGTGCATCGGAAAGCTTGTATTTTCATTTCTTGTCTATTTCATCTACGGTCTTTTGCAGAATGTTCTAGATTTGCTTATTTGATGTTTCAGCTTGACCACTTATTTGGGGATGGTATGGAGTTGCAATGTTGTGCTTGACTCTATTTTCTGCCAAGAACTGTCGGAATCTCTTGTCAATGAAATGTGGGCCTCCATCACTTATGACCAATCTAGGCATTCCAAATCATGGAAATATCACTTCGTTGAACATCTTCTTGAAGTGCTTGGAGTCAGCGGCTCGACATGGTAATGCTTCTATCCATTTGGACACATAGTCAACTACCACCAAGATGTATTCAGCATCTCCTGACTTTGGGAATGGTCCCATGAAGTCAATTTCCAGACATCAAACAATTCCACTTGGAGGTTGTTCGTGAGTGGCATAGCATCTCGAGTGTTGATGTTTCCATGCTTCTAGCATCTGACACATCTTTTGATGAACTCCTTTGTATCTTGATACATTGTTGGCCAGAAGAATCCACTTTGCCAGATCTTCGCATGTGTTCGAAACACTCCATAATATCCTCCATAGGGTGATGAATGACATCGTTCAATGATTTTTATGCCTTCAATTGTTGGGACACACCTCCGTAGCAACCCATCGGCACAGATCCTGTAAAGATATGGATTGTCCCATAAATGGGTACGACTCTCATACTAGAGCTTCCTCTTGTCTCCTCCTAGTGGAACATAACCTACAACCATATAGTTGATAATATTCACGTACCAAGGATCGTGGTCTGTTACCACAAGGAGCGCGTCGTCCCTTAGATAGTCATTAATAGGTAGCTCATGTGTGTCTTTATGCTGAAGTCTAGACAAGTGGTCGGCTACCGAATTTTCTACTCCTTTCTTATCCCTTATTTCTATATCGAATTCTTGGAGCAGAAGAATCCATCGGATTAACCGAGGCTTAGCATCTTTCTTAGTAAGAAGGTATTTTAGAGCAGCATGGTCTGTGTAAATGATTACTTTCGCTCCCACTAAGTAAGATATAAACTTGTCCATTGCAAAGACAACTGCCAACAACTCTTTTTCAATGGTAGCATAATTGAGTTGTGGCCCAGATAAGGTCTTGCTAGCATATGATATAGCATAATATTTCTTATCTTTGGTTTGGCCTAACACCGCACCAACAGCAAAGTCGTTAGCGTCACACATAATCTCAAAGGGCAGACTCCAATCAGGTGCTTGGATTATTGGAGCTAAGATGAGTGCCCTCTTCAGAATTTCAAAGGCTTCAAGGCACTCACTGTTGAAAACGAAAGGTGCATCTTTGGCTAGAAGGCTAGTCAAGGGTCTAGCGATTTAAGAAAAGTCTTTGATGAAATGCCTATAGAACCCTGCATGGCCTAGAAAAGCTACGAATTCCTTTCATATTTGTGGGAGATGGAAGTTGTTCAATAACTTCAATCTTTGCTCTATCCACTTCTATCCCATGTTCGGACACCTTGTGTCCAAGCACAATTTCTTCCCGAGCCATAAAGTGGCATTTCTCCCAATTTAGGACTAAGTGTTTTTCTTCACACCGTTGTAAGACCTTGTCTAAATTCTCTAGGCGATCATTGAAGGTTTTACCATAGACGGTAAAGTCATCCATAAAGACCTCTATGATTTTCTCGATCATGTTAGAGAAAATAGACATCATGCACCATTGGAAGAAAGCTGGAGCATTACACAATCCGAACGACATTCGTCGGTAAGCATAAGTTTCATACAGGCATATGAAAGTGGTCTTACTTTGGTCATCGGGGAGGATTGAGATTTGATGATACCCGGAATACCCATTAAGGAAACAAAAGAAAGAGTGATTTGCAAGCCGTTCCAACATTTCATCAATGAAGGGTAACGAAAAGTGATCTTTCTTTGTAGCCTTGTTAAGTTTTCGGTAGTCAATGCACATACGCCACCCCGAGACAGTGCGTTGAGGGATGAGCTTATTCTTCTCATTCCTCACGACCGTCATTCCTCCTTTCTTTGGCACAACTTGGACATGGCTAACCCACTCACTGTGAGGTACGGGATAAATAATCCCAGCATGTAAGAGCTTAAGGACCTCTTTCTTAATAACTTCTCGCATTGCGTTGTTAAGTCTCCTTTGTGGTTTCCTCGATGGTGAAGCATTAGGATCAATGGGAATACGGTGAGTGCAGAGGATGGGACTAATTCCCTTGAGGTCTTGGAGTGAGTAGCCTATGGCCGGTTTATGTCTTTCTAGGACAGCGACAAGTTTATGGGTTTCCTCTTCAGAATGCTTGTCAATTATGATGACTGGAGTTTCTCGATTATTGTTGAAAAAAACATATTTTAAGCCAGAAGAAAGAGGTTTCAGCTTGTGATGGCACCTCGGTTTCCTCTAACTTGACAGGCTCTGCCAACTCTTCCTCTTCTTGAATAAAGTGTTCATCATCGAGAGTTGGTTGGGCCATGTCCGCTAAAGATGCCATCAAGACCTCCTCAACAGGGTCTTGCTCGGGTTTGAGTTCTACTATCGCATTATTTAAGCGTGCAAGTGAGATGGTGATAGGAGAACATCCTAACTTTAAATCTAGGAAACCCTATTTTAGTCTTTCTTGAAAGAGTATCCCAAAAGACACTCCAATCAAGATGGATGTATCTGAGATGTCAAAGATATGAAAATCTAAACGATACTCAAAACATCGTATTCTTAATGGAATAGACCTTATGACCCCATAACTTTCAAGAGTAACTCTAGAAAGAATTCTTAGAAGCTTATGAGATGGGTCAAAAACTCGTTGGGGTATAGGTGTTCGGCCAAAGCCTTTGAAATGATATTCATCCCAACGGTAGGACTATAGTGAGCCTCTATGGTGGTTCCATTAAGGATGCAAGAGATAATATCTGAGGGGGCAATGATTCAGGCTACCTCAATGGTCGATAGTCCCTTAATGTGTTCTCTAAGGAAAGAATCATTATTTGGACCATTATCATCCTCAGATGTCATAGAGTGTGTTAGAGGCTTCACTTGGACTGGTAAATTTAAGGCATTTCCAAAATCTTCAAAAAGACCATCCTCGATTTCAAAAGGAAACATGGAAGGATGAGATTCATCATCTTCCAGAATGTGTTGTGTTTCCTTAATGGGAAGTTCTTTAACAACCAAATTATTAGACAGATTTGAAATGATTTTAGATTCGGTTGTGTCTACCTCCTCTTGTTGGTCGGGGCTTGGCTTGACTTCTTCTTCGAGAAACTCATCAAAAATGTCAGTGTAAGGGGTGTTTTTAAGGATTTTCTCTAGAATGGCTTTCCCCTCGCTCATGGTGTTATGTGAGAATGAACCTCCAGAAAATAGGTCAAGATGTAGAGCAGCTTCCTTGCTAAGACCAAGATGGAAGTGGTAAAGAAGCACGTGGTCAGGCAAGTGAAGGATTGAACCGGTATTAATAAGACTTAAGAACCTAGCCCAAGCTGCTCCTAATGTCTCCTTCTCTTTTTGTTGAAAGGTAAGAACTTCTATTCGAAGAGCTGGGATCCAAGAAAGAGGGAAGAAAGCAAGACAAAATTTGTCTCGAAGTTCATCCCAGTTTTCATTCACTCCTCCTACAGTATGAGTATACCACTGTTTTGCTCTTCCCAAAAGGGAGAATGGAAATAATTTCCATTTAATGGTCTCTTGTGTCATGCCAACAATAGTCAAGCAAGAACACAATTGCTCAAATTCTCTAAGGTGGGTGTAGGGATTTTTGTCTTCTAATCCAGAGAAGGGTTGCTCCCGAACCATGGCTATGAAAGCAGGGCGAAGCTCATAGCCATCAGTAAGTATAGGATGTGATGATGGTGGAGGCTCCAATAATTCACCATTTGGAGCCGAGAATTGAAAGATAGGCGTGGAATCCATGTGGTTGGGTAAAGGTGGTG